>JANAVB010005059.1:0-45596 GCA_029216955.1 Iris pallida
GCTTGCATTGTCAACGTACCGACTCACACTTGTCTTTCGTATCATACTCTTGGACGTAACGACTAGGTCGTGTCAAATACTTGCCCTACGGCCCTTCTCGACTTAACTCGAAACGTATAACCCAACTTGTGGAACCGATGTTGAGAACTCAAGTACGACAACGTATCTCGTGCCGAAGCACGTGTCTTTACGTATAACCGAATCGTAAGCTTTATAACACTTTGGTGCAACCGAGCACACATTTCACAACACAACGCATACCGTGCTTACGCTTACTTTGTTACGACCGATATCGTGCATACGGATTCGCGCTTAGCATGCCATTTATCTATGAAAGGCCACTGGCATGACAAGCCATCGCGGACATAGCTCGGGTAGGCGGCAGGTCCTTCGATGCAAGGTAGCTAGCCCCATGGAAAGCCCCCGACTACCCACGCAATAAAAGCATGCGCGCTATAACGTCTACCCCCTAGGATGACTGGGCCCGGTGCCCCAGCGTATAACCAGTCTAGGCAGAAATCCTTGTCGACAAGGTGTCCAATGACCACGCACCTACGGAACATCTAGACTCACGTAAATGCATGGCCTACTTGTTGGTACGACCGGAACTATACTTAGCAACTCGTGCTCCGAATCACACTTGGCATAACGTGCCTCGGGACCGCGAGACTCCCAACCGAGGGATCGCCTCGAACTTCTTAACGTGGATAGGAACGCGAGACTCCCAACCGAGGGACCGCCTCGAAACTCAACGTGGATAGGAACGCGAGACTCCCAACCGAGGGACCGCCTCGAAAACTTAACGTGGATAGGAACGCGAGACTCCCAACCGAGGGACCGCCTCGAATACTTAACGTGGATAGGAACGCGAGACTCCCAACGAGGGATCGCCTCGAAACTCAACGTGGATAGGAACGCGAGACTCCCAACCGAGGGACCGCCTCGAACTTCTTCGAACTCGAGGGAACGACTACTACGTAGCCTTCCAACTTAACTTGAACAAAACGTGTTCCTTAAGTGCCATGGACCGTGGCTAACTTTACATCGTGCCAATCGTGACTCGTGCCTGTAACTGACTTCTGTCTTACGCGACGTTATCACCCAAGTCATACGTTATGACGGGCCTTGAGATCGTGGGACTATTTAACTTGACAACCGCAGAACGAGCGGGACAGCACTTAAAATGACTTAGGTCGATCGGCATAACTTTGCCTAACTTATTTAAGCCTACAACTTAACTCGAGGGACGAACCATGGCTATGCCAAGCCTTGCGCAGTGAAAACGTGCATGCTTTATCGAACATTTATACGGACGCCTATGACTTAGGCTAACTCATCGTTTGTGTCGAATACCAACTTTCCTTCTCCCAAGCCACGGGACGAAGGACCGAGTGTTTTAAAGCACGCTGAGCCGACTTCTATTGAGACTGTGGGACCATTTTCCATGTTCTAAGACATTCCGACGGGCCGGGATTACTCCCTTAGCTATGTGCGTTCGTAGCTTTTATTTTAGCCTACTTGTGCAAGTTGAAAACCAACGAATTATTAAGTGAAGGCAAAGATGAGGCAAGTTCACCGAAACTCCCCCACCTGAGCGATGTCTTCGAGTCGCCGTTGTAAGGCCAAGTCCGAACGCCGTCGGTGTTTCGATTCCTCCGATTGACTTTGCGGGACGGGGCACTACAACATACACCACTCAGAACAAGTCTCGTCCTCGAGACTTTCCTGAAGGCAAACCATCCTACCGTTTCTATGGCCAAGACTTAATCGTACACATTCCGCCTACGCGTTTCTTCGATTTCGAGCCACACTCGTGCTATCGCTAACTTAGTCGTAAGGCACACTAATCGATCAACCAACATTCGAATTCGTTTCAAATCAATGATCGTATATCACCAACATTTCTTCGAAACTCACAATTTCAAAATCCTCGACACTTTCCGGTTTCTCATGTCTCACTTGATTCAACGTATCACTTAGTTGGATCGTGCACATATTCCAGGCGTCCCCAAAATACATGCATGTCAGCCAAGCCTCGTGATAGAGAATCCGCCATCACCACTCGAGTCGGATCGTGCACATATTCGGACGTCTCTGATATACGTGCATGTCAGCCGAGGCTCGCGAGTGGTGCCTCCGTAACACCTATCGCTTCGCACCGGGACGTCTGCCTAACGCTAGGCTGAGTCCTTTCGTCAGTACTGGAATCATAGTTCCCAAACAACGATGTCAACACTGACCCCATCCTAAGGTCAAGCCAAATCGATGGTACGGGGTTTTCTACCCAAGCTCGCATCACTCCGATTTCTAAACATCGAGCATCGATTTCCTACGCACATCCCCATATTCGTCGCACGGGGTACGAGTTGTATCGGTAAAGCCATCATACGATGACTTACATTTCAACCAATTCCACGTCGTATCAATATCGTTCATTCATCAACCGTTTCGCATAGTCTATCTCTTGAACACGTTCGACTAATTCGTCCATCAATCTTTTCAAGTCAAGCACGCTACGACACAATTCATCTTGAAACCGTAATTCATATTTCACGTTTCCGAAATCATCTATTCCAATTCACGTAATCGATCACAAGGTCGTCTGACTTAACAATATGCCACGCTCCGATCTCACGCGAGTCCGATCATCTACGGTGGTTCATGAATCACCATGCAACGCTCCCGCGGAATAATCATTCTCATCGGGCGTAACTCTTGTTTCGTGTCTAGACTCGTTCATTCTCGATGCGCGGATTGGACCTACTCAATCCTCAAGTTTTAATCAACCGTCAATCACAAGTTCTAACATTCTCGAGTTCTCCTTCGCATCAAACCAACAAGTCGGGACAATCGAAGTTGTCGCGTCCAAATTTTCTGAGTTCGATTATTCCCGCGACATGAATCACCATGTCAGCGCTCACGCGGAATGATCGTCCCAAGTCCGACGCAACGCATGTACGAGGCTAGAGTAGCGCTCGCGCAAGACAAGACCATCGACGTTGTGGTTATCAACGCAACCATCAAAACACGATCACTTCTATCCAACATTCATCTCAATCAAAATCCTAAGTATTGTATCCAGCCGAATAATAGCACTTGCACGATCGTCATTCACCGAGTCCGAGTACCTCCGAGTTATTGCATATCATCTTTGATACGCCTAAATACCATCGACGATATATGTAACCTGACGATCTTCGTTTGCAACGAATTCTGAGTCGTGCGAATGATGCTATCGTCCGACTGGATAATCTCCTCGAACCGTTCACCACATCAATTTCTTCAACCCAAATTCACGTATCGTTTATCCTTCTATCTCGAGTCATCGACTAACGTATTTCCTCAATTCGTATCATCCCTTGCTAACTCAAACCCTCGAGCAACATCAATTTCAATTCTCAGAGTCGTTTACGTAACTTCAAATTTCAACTTTTTATGCACGCTATCTACCTGTCGTGCTAACTTTTCGTATACGATCCGTATCGATTTCCTTCAATCCGATTTCACCTCCTAAATCGTTTTTTGCGTTTCATACTCGTGCAATCCTCAATCTTTCACTCGAATGATTTCCAAGACGGACCATACACCACTCGGGATTCGAGTCATCCAATTTATCTATCGTTTAGAATTTCCATTCAACCATTTCGTAATTCGCACTATCGTTTACAAATCGTTCGAACGGTATCACGTTTGCGACTCTCGAATCATGACCATCTAAGCGCTACTAGTTCTAAGGCTTTGCGATATCATCGCTTGTCGACATACTCGTACTATCCGTAACTCCCCTGGTCCTGCTCGAATAATTTTTATAACGTCCATACACCACTCGGGTTCGAGCCATCCGATCTAGTCCTCAATCACGTTCGTATCGACGCACTAAGTCGTTCGCACAATCCTCAAATCCCAATCAATCCTTTGTGTACGCCTAAACGTTAGTCTAATAACGTTTCTATCGATATACACTCCAAGTGTATTTCTATTCCCGATCGAGCGATACTTGATATCACTCGCAATTCGTTTGCACCAATAAGTCGAGGTGCGCGATACGAAACACAACTTAGCCAAAAGGCCGTATGCATAACCATCCCGTACGGACTATACTCCGACTTTGCACGCTTACTTGCTAATGTCGATGTAGGACTCGTTAGGCACGCACGCGACTTGCTAACATTAGCGCGCATTTTCTATCAATTCAAGGTCGGCACCGTTCGGCCCAAAGGCCACCACCTATCGATTAGATCGATTGAACGCTTGTACGAGCTTTCGAAAATATTAGACTTATTGTATGGACATACCGAGGACGTTTTGAGAGAGAGCGCACCAACGATATCACGTTGCGGAAGCACAATTCAGAGTTTGCGGAACAACGGAGTTAAAGAATTCAATCGATAATCCAAGGACGTAAAGCCGTGCTCTGATACCATTATGTCACGCCCCGCTCCCGTAGGAGCGATCGTCCTCGCTAAGGCGTGATGCCGCACGAGCCTAGATTTGCACTCGTGCAAGGCGGGTTCCATAACGGCCGATTACAGCGGCTGCGACGGGGTCGTCGCACAGAAGTCCCAAGCAGAGACATTGAACACGCAGCGGAAATTTAGAACAAACACAAGTTATTCAAAGAAGCTCTTTTATAGATATTGAAACAACGGTTACATTGGGGGCACAAGGCCAAGATTACAATCACTCAAATACACTCGTCTCACATTACAAATCGCTCAGCTCTTTCTCATCTCTCGATACATATTGTCGATCTAGCGGAAGCTTCGGAAGGCGATGTCCATACATTATGTCCCGTATGAGTCTTCGAATCCATGCGGCCACACGCTTCGAATCGCCAAGGAACTCCGTGCCTCGACGCATCCAAGTGAGCTCCGCGCCACGAGCTTCTACCTGTGCCTGCACATAAACACTGTGTGGGTGTCAGTACCACTGTACTGGTGGAGTGAGCTCCTCGCCCACCCATACAAAACCGACACGTTTATTTTACTTTGTGCATTACAAGCCCCCTTTTTACGATTGTCTTTCTAGTCTTGCCTTAGGATCGATTTTAGGACCGACGCTCGGCCTATTTAGTGTCTTTAGACCATCTCCGTGCCTTGCACTAATAACGTACCCATACATTGCCTCTAGACCTTTCTCGTGCTTGTATTGTCAACGTACCGACTCACACTTGTCTTTCGTATCATACTCTTGGACGTAACGACTAGGTCGTGTCAAATACTTGCCCTACGGCCCTTCTCGACTTAACTCGAAACGTATAACCCAACTTGTGGAACCGATGTTGAGAACTCAAGTACGACAACGTATCTCGTGCCGAAGCACGTGTCTTTACGTATAACCGAATCGTAAGCTTTATAACACTTTGGTGCAACCGAGCACACATTTCACAACACAACGCATACCGTGCTTACGCTTCCTTTGTTACGACCGATACCGTGCATGCGGATTCGCCGCTTAGCACGCCATTTATCTATATGAAAGGCCACTGGCATGACAAGCCATCGCGGACATAGCTCGGGTAGGCGGCGGGTCCTTCGATGCAAGGTAGCTAGCCCCATGGAAAGCCCCCGACTACCCACGCAATAAAAGCATGCGCGCTATAACGTCTACCCCCTAGGATGACTGGGCCCGGTGCCCCGGCGTATAACCAGTCTAGGCAGAAATCCTTGTCGACAAGGTGTCCAATGACCACGCACCTACGGAACATCTAGACTCACGTAAATGCATGGCCTACTTGTTGGTACGACCGGAACTATACTTAGCAACTCGTGCTCCGAATCACACTTGGCATAACGTGCCTCGGGACTGCGAGACTCCCAACCGAGGGATCGCCTCGAACTTCTTAACGTGGATAGGAACGCGAGACTCCCAACCGAGGGACCGCCTCGAAACTCAACGTGGATAGGAACGCGAGACTCCCAACCGAGGGACCGCCTCGAAAACTTAACGTGGATAGGAACGCGAGACTCCCAACCGAGGGACCGCCTCGAATACTTAACGTGGATAGGAACGCGAGACTCCCAACCGAGGGATCGCCTCGAAACTCAACGTGGATAGGAACGCGAGACTCCCAACCGAGGGACCGCCTCGAACTTCTTCGAACTCGAGGGAACGACTACTACGTAGCCTTCCAACTTAACTTGAACAAAACGTGTTCCTTAAGTGCCATGGACCGCGGCTAACTTTACATCGTGCCAATCGTGACTCGTGCCTGTAACTGACTTCTGTCTTACGCGACGTTATCACCCAAGTCATACGTTATATGACGGGCCTTGAGATCGTGGGACTATTTAACTTGACAACCGCAGAACGAGCGGGACAGCACTTAAAATGACTTAGGTCGATCGGCATAACTTTGCCTAACTTATTTAAGCCTACAACTTAACTCGAGGGACGAACCATGGCTATGCCAAGCCTTGCGCAGTAAAAACGTGCATGCTTTATCGAACATTTATACGGACGACGCCTATGACTTAGGCTAACTCATCGTTTGTGTCGAATACCAACTTTCCTTCTCCAAGCCACGGGACGAAGGACCGAGTGTCATTTTAAAGCACGCTGAGCCGACTTCTATTGAGACTGTGGGACCATTTTCCATGTTCTAAGACATTCCGACGGGCCGGGATTACTCCCTTAGCTATGTGCGTTCGTAGCTTTTATTTTAGCCTACTTGTGCAAGTTGAAAACCAACGAATTATTAAGTGAAGGCAAAGATGAGGCAAGTTCACCGAAACTCCCCCACCTGAGCGATGTCTTCGAGTCGCCGTTGTAAGGCCAAGTCCGAACGCCGTCGGCGTTTCGATTCCTCCGATTGACTTTGCGGGACGGGGCACTACAATAGCTATATTGTTCAGTATTTTCATTCAGTCATTTATATTCTTGAGATACGTACATTGGTACCGCACTAGTCTCGACCCGTATTTATTTACTTCTGTCGTTATGTTATTATGTTGTTGTTGGGTTTTGTCGTGCACCTCGAGCTTCCTTGTGGTTCTTGCTATTTGGGGCCTGACCCCACTGGTTTTGTTTGGCCAGATTTACCGCTGGAACCCGAGAAATCTCCCTACCTTTTTCTGGATGACCCGCTATCGGCTTAGATCTGCGGTTGTTCCTCCTCGCAAGTGGGTTCCCTCTTCTTACCACTTGTGGTTCATTTCATTTTGTTAGTGTTAGCTAGGGCATGTGTTAGCCCTATTATTTTGAGACTTTCTCAGACTTCGGTCAACATGATGTATTATATTAGATCTAGACTGATATAGTGATCATGTATATTGGTACTTTGCTAGTATAGCATTTTGTATTCACTAGCTTCATGATCATGTATGATACAGTATTTTGTGACACCTTTTTACTTTCATATTTGATATACTCTTGATACTTGTTGTTGTTAGATTGAGATAGAATTTGTTCAACCATAGGAGTCGTCAGTGGCATGCTAGAGTCTTTCCACTTGTCTTCTAGACAGCTTTGATCGTATATTGGGGTACTGGCGTACTCTAATACACGTAGTTGGCTTTGTTTCGCCCCTACTTTCCAGTTTTTTGGTTCTGGGGCGTGACACCCAGCCCATTTACCATTATGCCCTACCAGTTGTAAAGTTAGGATTAGACCTATTGGAAGGTATCACTTAGATTAGTTAGGTGAAATGAGACTTATATAGTTGTGATAATAATATGGTTAGGAGGGCAAACCAGCAACGTCATTATTGTAAGACCGCTGGTACCAAGAATAGCGACTAGAGATAACCATCAATAGTTTTATGATAGAGATGTTGTAAACCAAATTATTTATGATTGATTATTACTTGAGTTATTAGGAGACACCGTAGTGACCTAGCGTATCCTTTGAACTATTCCTAGTTACACTAGCGCGGTTCTTTGTTAGTGAGCCTGATTTTAATTTTGAGGACGAAATTCTTTTAAGGTGAGTAGGATGTAAAACCCTAGAATTTTTGGATTATTTTTTTATATTTATTTGGCTTAAATAGGATTTTATGGAATTTATGAATATCTTTAAATTAAATAGTTATTATTATACCTTAGCCATGGTTGAGTTTTGGAGTACATGATGACCAAAAATTGTGGCACGGATAGTGTCCACGTGTGCTTTGACTAGTGTTTTATCCATGGTAGGGAAGGCCGAGCCATAGGTGTGTTCTAACTAGAAAAATCAGGCCAAGTTACGACTTAACCCCCACCGATGATTTATTTATTTAATTATTAGATTATTGACTTTCTAGGAGACCCGGTTGTACCAATTTAGCCCCGACCTGACCGGAACCGAATCCAAACTAAATAGACATGTATTACTCTCAAATACCTTCATGTTGATATATAGTTTGTAAATATATTTTATTAATATTAATATGTTATCAATTTTGGAAAGTTTCTATTTATAGAAAGTGTCTACATGTAATCCTAGTGTAATCCTAGTTGGCATTAGTTTATATTTGACCCAAAATCTAACCCAATCCTAAGTAGACATGTTGGGCATTAATAAATATTAATAAATACATATATTTTGTATTTAATTCAGATTTTGGATTGTATTTATATAGATAGATTTAATTAGTCTACATTAGGAAAGACCTTTTTAATCCTCAATCCAATCAATTAGCCAACTCACCAAACAACCAAACCATGCCAAGTGGACCCTCACCATGGAGTATTCGGCCAAGCAACCCCCCTCCCATGGCCGAACATCTCATAGGAATAGGATTCTCACTCTTTTTCATGCATGCAACCCAAAAGGCCCATATATGTATATCAACTTAACCCAAACCCTGACCCTAACTTAATTTTTCCTTTCTCTCCCTCCCCATAGATGACCAACCCCTCTCCCTCTCCAAATTTCGGCAGCACCTCTCCTCCATAGCCCTTCATACATTATCTTCTCCATTGCACATCTATCCATCCTTCACAAAAACTCATCTCCTCTACCATACATCTACCCAACCACTCAAAACAAACCCTAAAAACTCCATCTTCTCCATCCAACCATATATAGCCATTGCAAACCCTTCCAAACTTACCAAGAGAGGATTAGCAAGCAAAGATAGCAAGAAAGGTTGGAGCTTTGGCAAGGAGAAGTCTTCACAACCTCTCTAGCAAAGACTTTTGGTAAGAAGCCATAATTTTTTCATCTCAAACCCTTACTAAATTTCTGTAGAAAATATGTTATTAAATCTGTAGAAATCATATTTTGATGGATTTTTCTATGTATAATTATCTATAAAAGTTTTATTATTTATAGTCGTAATATTCATGTTTCGGTAGGATCAAATTAACCCCGTTGTGAAGGAACTATAAGTTATTGGTGGTTATTTTTGAAACTGAATTTTATGTGTGTTCATATATATAAATTAGTATTTTTAAGTATTTTTCCACGAATTTATCAACTCAAATCTGGTTGAGAAAATTATAGGTCAAAACTAGCTATTTTTGGGTAACCTGCTAACATAGAATGTCCCAAACTTGTAGCATAACTTAACCCATATATTCATGATGATATTCTGTGAAATAAGATATTTAAATTCTGTTTAAAATATATTTTTGGGTATTTTAGCTATTTTGAGTAATTGACCATGTTCATGCCAAGTTTCGGGTTGACTAGGTGATGTAGTAGTCAATTAGTCACATAATTCTTTATAAATTGTAATTCTGGAATTTTAGAGTTAGTACTGTAGAAAATATTTTAAATATTATTTTTAGGAATTTAATATGATTTTTAAGTGTGTTATTGACGTAGGGTTATAACTGATTAATTGGAAGGTCGAAAACCCTAAAACTGTGTTCTGAGGTCTCGTTCGACACGTATGTATGTTATACAATTTAAGTAGTTCTATAAGATATTTGAGCATAGTTAAAGTAGTTTAAAACATTAATTTAGTTAATTAAGTTTTGTTATAAGTTTCATAATAGTTAAATAAATTATTTAGGAGCATTGGATTCCGGAGGCGTGGACACGGGAGCGAAACTGCGTCCTCACATCGCGGAACTAGGCAAGTATACCTTGTCTCCCTCTACAGTTTATTTACATGCTTATTCATATTATTATCTAGTTTTACTAGTTGATTATTGACATATGATTTGTACATCATGCATGCTAGTTTATATATATATATATATATAGTCCTTGTTCATAGTTAGCTTTGTAGTTCATATTGGATTTGTTCTCCTGTGTATCTTGACTGAGTCGTGTCGTGTCATCACATGTACTTCGACTGAGTCGCATCAGGTCATAGGAGGAATAAGTCATAACGAAATTGCTGTACCTTGAATTCTTGAAGCTAATCTGCGAGTCCACACTAGGGACGAGGATTAGTAGTTATATGTACCTTGATTCCTGAAGCTAACCTGCGAGTCCCACTAGGGGCGAGGGTTAGTAGTTATCTGCCCGTACCTACGAGTCCACACTAGGGACAAGGGTTTGAGTATCCGATTGATTATCCATCGACATTCGTGACATTGTGTTCTCTTGTTCTCCTCCAGCAGTTCGTTTATGCGTAGTAGTTCTCCCAATCGTGTATAGTCATATTTTCGTGTTAATTGGTCTTTTCCTGTTTATATCTTGTATTTTCTTTAGTATATGATAAACTGTTAGATAGACATGTTTTTATGTATCTTGCTATGTCCCCTGAGGACCTTATGATCTCTTCAGGTTTAGCGATTGCATGGAGTTAGTTAGCAGAGCAGGATGGTAGATGATTACGATATACTTGCAAGATTCAGGTATTGATATTACGTTTATTGTCTTCTCGTGATGTCATTCCTTATCATGAGATATCCTGCTTGTTAGCCTAGTTTATAGACTCACATTATTTTCCTTGGAGTCTTATCGGACATATATGCTAGTGGACTGCAGACCACGACCCATAGTGTTCATTCATGTTTTACATTCTTATTGTGGATTGAGATATAGTTTTACCTTGCCTTGATTAGGCACATTACCATAGTCCAGATAGCGTTTACGTATTTGAGTTGGACTGGAGTCCGCTTGATACGTAGCTGGCTTGCTCACGAGCTCGCATCCGAAAAGCGGGTGCGGATCGTGACAACATGTTAAACCAATATAAGCTCACTCAATACTTTTGGGCGGAAGCCGTTAACACGACATGTTATGTTATAAATAGAGTCTTAATTAGACCTATTTCTAATATAACTCCTTATGAGCTTTGGTTTGACAAAATATCTTCTATTGAATATTTTAAAGTTTTTGGATGCAAATGCTTTAGTTTGAACACCAAAGATAACCTAGGCAAATTTGAAAAAAAAAACCTATGAAGGTATCTTCCTTGGTTATTCTATGCATAGTAAAGGATTTCGTGTCTTTAACAAAAGGAGTCATGTAGTCGAAGAGTCAATCAATGTCTCTTTTGACGAACTTAACACATCCACATCTGGCTCCTTGAATGATGTTGATGACATCTCTTTTGGTTTAAAAACCTCTTCTCTTGGAGATACAAGTGCCCCTTCATCTAGTAATGAAGTTGAGACTACTCCACCAGAAGATTCTCCAACCATAGAGACTCATCAAGAGAATCTCCCCAAACAATGGAGCTTTGTCCCCCATCATCCCAAGGAACTAATCATTGGTGACCCTTCCTCACAAGTTAGCACTAGATTCTCTACACAAGATCATTGTGCGAATGTGGCTTTTATTTATCAAATAGAGCCTAAAAATATTAATGATACTTTTAATGATGAATTTTGGATGATTGTAATGTAAGAAGGGCTTAATCAATTCGAAAGAAACAATGTTTGGTAACTTGTTCCTAAGCTCCACAACTATCCTATTATTGGGACAAAGTGGGTGTTTCGAAATAATCTTAATGAGGATGGAATCGTCACTCGTAATAAAGCCCGATTGGTTGCTCAAGACTATAACCAAGAGGAAGACATTGACTATGAAGAAATCTATGCTCCGGTTGCTCATCTTCAATCTATCTGAATGCTTTGTGCCTTTGTTTGTTTCAATGACTTTAAACTTTTTCAAATGGATGTTAAAAGTGTCTTTTTGAATGATGTTATTAAAGAAGAGGTGTATGTCAAGCAACCTCCTGGCTTTGAAGATTTTTAATTTTCTTATCATGTTTTCAAACTACACAAAGCCCTCTATGTTCTCAAACAAGTTCCTCGTGCTTGGTATGAGCATTTTAGCTCCTTTCTCATCTCTCACAACTTCTCCAAGGGCAAAGTTGACACCACACTTTTTATTAAAACTCACAATGGCACACTTCTATTAGTTCAAATTTATGTTGATGTCATCATTTTTGGTTCCACTAACAAAATACTATGTATAGAGTTTGCTAAAGTTATGCAGGACGAATTTGAGATGAGGATGATGGGAGAATTATCATTCTTTTTTGGTCTACAAATCAAGCAAGGACCTCAATTGCAAGTTCATCAATCAAGCTAAATACACCAAGGATCTTCTTAAGCACTTCGAACTAGACTCATCCAAATCAATGAGAACTCCTATGGCCACAATGACCAAGCTTGATCAAGATTAAAATGGTGTCTCGGTCGACATTGGTAAGTATCGAGGTATGATCGGTAGCTTGTTTTACTTAACTACTAATCATCCCGACATCATGTTTAGTGTTTGCTTATGTGTATGACACCAAGAAAATCCCAAACCGTTAAGCAAATTTTTTGGTATCTCAAAGGCACCATTAACATGGGACTTTGGTATCCAAAATCTTCATCATTTGAGCTTATCGGCTACTCGGATATAGATTTTGTCGGATACAAGATTGATCGAAAAAGTACTAGTGGGACATGCCAATTCTTTGGTAAATCCTTGGTTTCATGGTTTAGTAAGAAACAAAACTCAGTTGCTATTTTCACAACTGAGGTCGAATACATTGCAGCTGGTTGTTGTTGTGCACAAATCCTTTGGATGACACAAAAACTTGTAGACTATGGTATTTTTTCACACGACATATCCATCAAATGTGACAATACTAGCTCCATTAATCTCACTAAAAATTCTATTTGTCACTCACGCACGAAACACATTGAAATTCGATACCACTTTTTGCGTGATCATCAACTCAAAGGAGACATTCATCCTGAATTATTGATACTGACCATTAACTTGTTGATATCTTCACCAAACCTCTCGTCGAAGATCGGTTCTCCTTCATTTGTCGCGAAATTGGGCTCCTTGTTAAAATTCTATTTTTCAACTATTCAAATTATTCGAAGGATTTCTGCGTAAATCCATCAAATAATCCAAACTCACAAGTTTTCTTCGGTTATAATGGATCATCTACCGAAATTTTGCAAAAATTTGTCAAATTTTTCATTATTAACTATCGGCGCAGACTGCCAAAAGTTAACTGCACGTCTACCGAAACGGTTTAACTTTTCACCTACTCTAATTAATTTGTCCCTATCTTCATCCGGATCTTTCCTCGGTATTCTGCGAAAATCCGTCGAATTTTTTGTTCGCGTGCTTTTGGCACAGAATTCGAACGGCTACTTCCTTTTCACTTCCCCAAAAAATCCTCCAATATTCATTCTCTTTCACCAAACAGTTTAAGTATTCATCTACCCCCCACACCTATTCACCTCTATTTAAACCCCTCTTCCTCTTTCAAACTCTCTACCACTTCCAAACCTATTCTCTACTTCAAACTCCTCTCCTTCCCATGGCCTCCCACAAAAGAACTCGCCACGACGGCTCCTCCTCCTCCGCTTTCCGCCTTCCTCTTCTTTTCTTCACCAACCCAAGGCTACAACCCCACTATCTTCAAGTCTGCCACCCATTCCCGCGAATGGTTCGTCCACTACCACAAAGCCCCCATCTGTCCAGAGAATCCTATCTCCTGGCTCATCTTCCCCAAACACTAAGAATTCTTTAAGTTTGCGGGGATTGCAGACCTCCTAGAGCGGCAGATCGACATCTATCTCCTGCCATCCGGAGGTTCTATTGCAATTTGGTTCCTGCCAAGAAAGGGTCGAAGTTCAAAACCAGAGGGGTCAAACTCACTGTCACTACCTCCTCTCTGGTCAGCATCCTTGGCCTGAATGAATAAAAATCTTATAGCTCTCTCCCCATGACGATTGAAGACATGGCAATCTCCAAGGATCTTTCCTACGAAGCATTTCTCTTCAAAATCTGCGGTCAGCCCGCTGTTCTAAAGCCGGAGGACAAGGACCTCAATCCATTCTTCCATGACTTCCATCGCATCCTCTGCCACACAATCGCTCCAATGCTATGGAACATGGATAGTATCACCATGGAGGAGTTAATTACGATGTATTACCTTGTCTCCAAGCAACCCTTCTCTCTAGCCAAACAAATCATCTTCACCATGATTCACATCCGTGTGTCCTCCCATCACCCTCTCCTCTTCGGTATGTTCATAACCTTGATCCTAGAAGCCAATGGGGTCAACCTGACTAACTTCCCCATAGGAGAACGACCCACTCTGCTTGCCAAATCCAAGGCCCATGGCCGAGCCATTCAACTGTTGTTGTTGACCCATCTGTTCACCCCTCTGCGATCCTCACTCCCAAGGTTCGCTGCTACCTTGATCGGTAGTTTGAATCTCTCTCCGTCTCCACCACGGAGTGTATTCAGGCGGCAACCCGAGGCCCTGGTACCCATATTCACCACGGCTTCATGGATCAGGCCTATTACTTCCAGCGCATGCTTGAAGAGCGCCACATGCATGTTAATCCAAATACTGCCCATCATGACTACTCCGGCCGCACTTCACCGATCCAAATGTCTATGACTTCATGTATCCTGGAGGCATAGACCCATATGGTGCTTTTACTCCAGTCCCGGGTGATGATGAGGAACAGGCACCTGATGTTGACCCTCCGGTTGCTCCTGACAATTGATGGTTCTTGGCTTTTAGTGGTAGGGTGTCTCATTTTGTTTAGTTTCTTTTTTGTGCAGTCCTTTGTGGACTTTTTAAATGGTTGTTGTCTTGTATAGTCATTCGGGGACTAGTATTATGTTTTTTTAAGAAGTATGTCTTGTGTAGTCCTTCGGGGACTGGTCAGATGTAGTACTGTTTATGCTTAACAATGTTTCAAACAAGTCTTTAGTATCAAATGCTATGCCTTTTCTGTCTCTCTATTCTATTTGCTTCACTACAAAAAAAAGTGATCTTTTGGGACGCCTAAAATCCGTGTTAAAAAGTGTCTAAACCATCATAAGACGGATTTTAGGACGGATTTAAACAGTGCTATTAGAGTGGCGTAGCAAAAAGTTTTAGGACGAAAAATACCGTCCTAATTAGGTTTTAGGGTCAAAAAAACTAATTGTCCCAAAAGTGTCTAAATTATTATATTTTTATGACGGATTATTAAACAGTCCCAAAATATAAGTATTTGTGACAAATAAAAATCGTCCTAAAAATTATGGACGGAGTCACAAAAGAATGTAGTTTATTTTTAGGACAATTACATAATCGTCCCAAAGAGTAATAACAATTGTGCTAATTATTATGAAATTATTATTCCATGTTCCACCTATAAAATATACAATTAAAATACATAAATAACAAAATCAATTTAAAACTAACTATATAAGTTCAATTGCATATTGTAATATTGTATTAGCAAAAAAAAGTACTTATAAAACATCATTAAACGTATATCGAATCGTTTACAAAATAAACCCAAGTACATTACATCATTGAGCGTCTACAAAATGAAAAAAAAAACTTTTTTACATCATTAAACGTATTCCAAAAAGATTTACATCATTAATCATATCTCCCATCATTTACAAAATGAACCAAAAATACTTTACATCATTTAACGTCATCTTCCATCATTCGTAAAATGAACCCAAAATACTTTTGAAGTCAGACATGCAAACTTGTCGAGGTTGCAAGTCCATCGAACTGAATAGACTGCATCTCTGTTCTCCAAGTCACATAGCTTAGTCACCTAAAACACAAATTGATATACAAGTGTTACCGAAAAACAAATGTTTACTTTAATTTGAAGCAATCATGGAAAGGATGGTATTCCTGAAATCACAAGAACAGAACATGCATGGATAAGATGATTTACTTAACAGATCATATGACATACATTATTGATTGTGCATAGAAGTAAATTAGATAAGATCCAATACCTATGGTGCCAGTCAAAATATTACCAAAGATGCATCATTTGGAGATCTCAGAGCAAAAAGAATTTCATTGACAGGAAGTGTTTCTAGTTGTGTAACAACTCATATTTGCATACCTTATTTCATATGAACCTTTGCCGCAATTTAAATAAAAACAATCAAAATAATCCTCAGTCCAATTGTATTAGCATCTTTAGAGCAAAATAATATCTATAATAAAGACGCTGGCGAAGATAGCTTACCACATCAACAGGGGAACTAATACATACTACAAAAAAGCCAGCTCCTAGACCAGATAATACATGAGTAAAAACATTCTCTGAGAACCCTGGAAGTTTCAGTAAGGTCTGCACCAAGCAAAGCAAAATAAATGAAGCAATAAGAGTGAAAGAAAAGAACAAAAATGAGAGCTCTATGAGAATAATGGCTTCTATAGAGAATAATGGTTCTATATTTTATTGATTGGCTACTCCACTACTTATAGGGAGTCTAGCTCCTCTTCATATTACATTTTTCAATGTGGGACTAAATCCTGTATTAGTTCTCAATACTTCCCCTCAAGATGGACGATAGATACTAATCATTCCCATCTTGTTACATAGCTTAGACAGACTTAATGAACTAAGACCCTTAGTCAGACAGTCTGCCAATTGTTCTTCTGAGCGAACATGATCAATCTTCAGTATCCCTTGTTCCAGCTTCTCTTTGATGAAGAATCGATCGATCTCGATGTGCTTCGTTCTGTCGTGCTGCACTGGATTGTTAGCTATACTTATTGCAGCTTGACTATCGCTTAGAAGACGTAACGGTGCTCCCTTGTCCAGCTTCAACTCTGTCAGCAACGCTTTCACCCACAGCAATTCTGACACTCCTAAAGCCATTGCTCTGTATTCCGCTTCAGCTGTAGACCGTGCTACCACAGACTGTTTCTTGCTTCTCTATAAGACCAAGTTTTCTCCTATAAAGGCACAATATCCCGTGGTAGACCTTCTATCGTCTATACAGCTTGCCCAGTCTGCATTGCAGTATCCCTCAACTTTTATACATCCATTCTTCTTGAACCATAGCCCTTTCTCCGGCGTCCCTTTCAGATATCTCAAGATCTGAAATACTGCATCCATATGACCCGTTCTTGGATCATGCATGTAGCGACTTACTACACTCACCGCAAATAAGATATCAGGGTGAGTGTGCCCCAGATAAATCAATCTCCCTACAAGTCGTTGATATCTTTCACGATCAACTGGCTCTCCTGCTTTTGCTCCCAACTTACACTTTTGGTCAATTGGGGTGACTGCTGCTTTGCATCCCAGCATCCCTGTCGCCTTCAGCAGATCTAGTGTGTATTTTTTCTGTGAGAGAACAATTCCTTGTTCGCCTTCACACACCTCGATACCTAGAAAGTACCTCATCGCTCCTAGATCCTTCACTTCAAACTCCTTCGCGAGTTTTGACTTCAGCTTAGCGATCTCGGCTTCATCATTACCTGTGATTACTATATCATCCACGTATACAGCAAGTATAGTGATGTGGCATCTTGCATGCTGAAAAAAGACCGTATGATCTATATTTGCTTGATGGTATCCCATGCTTGTAACAGCCTTTCTGAATCTGTCAAACCAGGCTCGAGGAGATTGCTTGAGCCCATATAGCGACTTATTTAGTTTGCACACTTTTCCATACGACGTTCCTCCGTCTGATTCTGTAGCATAGCACCCTGGCGGGAGTTCCATGTACACTTCTTCTTGTAGGTCCCCATGGAGAAAGGCATTCTTCACATCTATTTGGTATAGTTTCCACCCATAGTTTGCTACAATGGAGACCAGAGTTATTACGGTGCTCATTTTCTCTACTGGAGCAAACGTCTCATCATAGTCAATGCCATATGATTGTGTGTATCCCTTTGCAACCAACATCGCCTTGTATCGTTCCACCTTTTCTTCTGACTTCTCCTTTACTGTGTACACCCATTTGCATCCCACAGTTTTCTTCCCTTTGGGTAATGGAACCAGCTCACACGTCTTATTTTTCTCCAGTGCCCCAAGTTCTTCCATCATTACAGCTTTCTACCTTGGATCTTTCTTTACTTCCTGCCAACTTTTGGGCAACGAAGTAGAGTCTAATGATGCAACGAAGGCTCGATAATTCGAAAAAATGTTAGAATAAGACAGGTAGTTGGCAATATCATGTTCATAATCATCAAAACAACTAGGAGCCTTATCCGCATTGATGCAAGAAGATCTCCTTAAGGGAGCAATAGGTGGTGGAGAGATCATACCATCAGAGTCAGAGAGATCCGTATCAGAATCAGATTGATTCTGTGCGAGGACAACATCTTCAAGAGTTGGAGCAGGAGTAGACGAGGGACTTGGTACAGTAGGCACAGGACACGGTACAGGCATAGAACTGGACTTCTGTTGTCTCCTTCTGTAGACTTGGAGCTCCTTTTCCATTGTCTGCTACTCTTCCTGTTCCTTTTCCATTGTCTGCTGCTCCCCCTGTTTAACATATATATCTTCTTCATCTTCTGTATCGGATTACTGCTTTCTCCCTTTTTTGTCCAGTTTTCTACGATCGGGCATAGGACCGATCCGACTACCACAGATGGGATTAATGTCTCTCCCTCACATCTAACACCCTCTATGTTAGGTGTGTCACCAAACGTCGAACCGTCATCCGAACCATAATATGGTTCCAGTTCCTTGAATGTAACGTCCATGCTTACAAACATCTTCCGCTCAACAAGGCTCCAACATGTGTATCCCTTCTGAGTTGCCGTGTACCAGACAAAGACACATTTAACCGCTCTAGGATCCAGTTTGCCAACTCCTGGCCTATTATCTTGGACAAAACATACACCCAAATACTTTTGGTGGAACAGTGTACGTGGTTGCACCAGTAAGCATCTCCAGCGGTATCTTCCAGTCCAATACCTGAGATGGCATTCTGTTGATGAGATAAGATGCCGTTAACACCGCCTGCCCCCATAAGTGTTTCGGAACATTCATAGCCAGCATCATCGTCCGTGCGACCTCCAGCAGGTATCTGTTCTTCCGTTCGGCCACACCATTTTGTGCCGGTGTATAGGCACAGGAAGTTTGGTGTAGTATGCCATGAGTGGATAAATACTCAGCAACCTTCTTATTTGTATACTCCGTCCCATTGTCAGACCGTAAGTACTTAATTTTAGTACCATACTGAGTTTCTACCCGGCGATAAAAGTCTCGAAACGCCTCAAAGGCGTTACTTTTATTCTTCATAAGGTACACCCATGTCACGCGAGTATAACAATCAATAAAAGTAACGAACTAGCGAAAACCGTTAATACCGATTGTAGGACAAGGGCCCCATACGTCCGAATATATCATATCAAAAGCAGCCGAACTTCTACTACCCGAACTCACATATATGCTTCTGGTATGTTTACCCAACTCACAAGCGTGACAAAATAACTTCTCTTTATCAGCCCTTTGGTATAAGGACGGATACATTCGATTAATAATTTTAAAAGAAGAATGACCGACACGCTGGTGGTGGAGTAGCAATTCATCTTCTACACTGCATCATAAATCTGTCGGAGGTGTGTCTGCTACCAGAGAAGCCAAAGCTTTGTCCAGTCCAGTCCTGTCCAAGTACCACAGCCCCTTATGCCATGTGCCAGTCCCTAATCGTCGTCCTGTCCCCTTCTCCTGAAAAGTTATCGTAGGAATGTCAAAGGAAATAGTACAGTTAAGATCAAGAATAATGGCACTAATAGAAAGAAGATTGACAGGAAAAGACGGAGCATGTAAGACATTGGTGAGAGTGAGAGAAGGGGTGCATGCGACAGTGCCTTTACCCATGACAGGGCTGGAGTTACCATCAGCAGTCTGAATGCTCTCCGGCGTCGGTAGGTGAGTATAGTCCTGGAACTCACCGCGGGATCACGTGACATGGCGAGATGTCCCAGAGTCCATAATCCAACCTGGTTGGTGGACAGCTGCTGCAAGATCACGTGCAGGTATACCTGTGCCATTTGGGCGAAGCAAGTGATGTGGTCCCCCGAGGTAGATGACGCCCCATTACTGCCGTCCGAACCCAGCTTCGTGCCGCGTAACTTTGCGAGGAACTCCTTCTCAAGAGGGGTTAACTCTGCCAGGTGATTTTCGTCCCCTTCCTCCGCCAGATGAGCTTTGTGTCCTCCAGAATAATTTCCCTTTCTACCAGCATAACCGTCTCTACCACCACGACATCCTCCGTGGCCCCGTCCACGATCACTCGACTGACTGTGCAGGGGTTTTGGACAAAATCTGATGTAATATCCTGAGTCACCACAGTTGTGGCAAACACCGGCTACAGAGGGATGCTGATTGAAGGCGGCAAGGGCAGACTTGTCAACAGTGGCTTGCTCCCCCTGGAAAGAGCCCTTGTTGGGCATCAACTTCAAGCAAGCCTCTTCTGTACCATGGCAGCTATGGCTTCTTCTAAGGTGGGAAGCATGGGCTGTGCCAGGAGCACATTCCTTCGATTCTCAAACACAGGGTTAAGACCCTTAAAGAACTTCATCATCCGTTGACGCGAAATATAATCCAAGAACTTTTGGAAATATTTCGAAAATGCGGGTTCGACATGGGCATCTTCCATCCTAAGAGGATCATAGTGATCCAGATCAGACCAGAACTTCTTCAACAGTGCTGCATACGCAGAGATGGTATGGTCGTCCTGGGCCACCCTATCAAGTTCATCCTGCAGTTGGAAGACCCGCATAGGATTGCCCGAGCCTGAGTACATATCCTTCAAGTCCGCCATATATCAGCAGCAGCCTCCATCGCCTCTACATTGCCCGACACATGGTCGGTCAAGGAGGCTGTCAACCATCCAGCCACAACATTGTTGACAATTTCCCAAACAGTAAACTCCTTTAAGGAGGAATCATCTGGCACCTTGGTTTGGCTATTGACGTAGCCAACCAAGCCACGTCCCTTCAGCGTCCGCATGGTCTGCCGTGACTATTTCAAGTAATTGGACGTGCCTTCCAACTTCGTCTCCAGCTTGTCCAGCTTTTCTATTTTGTAGGGTGACGGATCCACATCAGTATGGATCACATGTGGGGTCGCATCGGTTAATCTCTTTGATAAAATATTATCAACCAATGCCTTCATCTCATCTGCTGTCAGTTTACCACTGATCGAATCCATGGCGTCTTCAACGGTGATCCGTCGTCGTCGTCGTCTTCGTCGGCTTCGTCGTCGTCGTCGTCTTCGTCGGCTTCGTCGTCGACGTCGTCTTCGTCGTCGTCTTTCTTATGTAAAGTCTTCAACAGAGACCGTACGAATGCGCTGTTAACATGGCCAACACCCGTGCGCGCATGAAAAACCTAATTTGCAGATCGAGAACGGAAAACAAATAAAATATTTGTAATTTCGGAGGGTGTAATCTAGGAACAGAAGGTGCAAATAAAGTATTTGACATCCATCCGTCGTCGAATAACTGCCCACATAATCTCTCTCGCAAAGTAGGATTTTTTTTAATGGAAAAGAAAAAAAGGGGGGTACAGCAGCAGGTGGGGGGCGGCAGGGGGGGCGCAGCAGCAGGTGTGGGGGGGTCGGCAGGGGGTGGGGATCGGCAGAGGGGGCATCGGGCGGGGCAGGGGGGGGTCGGCAGGGGGTGGGCGTTGGGCGGGACGGGGGGGGGGGGTCGACGGCGGGCGGGGCTGGGGGGGGTCGGCGGCGGGGCAGGGGGGTTAGGGTTAGGGGCGACCGCGGGGGGGGGGGGGGTGGTCGGCAAAGGGGGGGGTTAGGGTTAGGGTTAGGGTCGGCAGAGGGGGGGGGAGAGAAAAAAAAAATTGTGGTTATGGCTCTGATACCATGTAGAGAATAATGGTTCTATATTTTATTGATTGGCTACTCCACTACTTATAGGGAGTCTAGCTCCTCTTCATATTACATTTTCTAATGTGGGACTAAATCCCTTATTAGTTCTCAACAGCTTCTTTCCATTGAAGTAGTCTACCTACTGCAGAATTCCATTTCTCGTTGAATCCTCTTGAAGTTATTCATCTTAACAAAATCCTCCCGCATGGATAATAAAATCATCTTCAAGCTTTATTTGACCAAACAAAATCCTACAGAACATTACTGTGCTATGTTCACACTTCTCATGAAAACAGTTTTTTCGCTTGCCAGTAGAGAACAAGAATGACGATTGACGAATGACATTTCAGATGAGGTCAATAATGAGGTTTATACAACAAAAATCTAACAAGTAAAAGATATTAAAATTTTAGTACACTTTTTCCTTTTTATACTTCAGGAAAGAAAACAAAAGGCCAACTGCAGTGATGAGTAATAAGGATACAAAACAAAAAAATTCCATAGTCATAATCAGTACCTTATTTTGCCTCAAAAATTAACAATGTATAGTAGTTATTAAAAACAATATAGAAGAAATGGTAGTGCTTTTGTTATCTGTGTGTGCGTGAACTAGTGTTGGTGGTGTGTTTAACAAATGGCATAAGCTATTCTTAAAAAAAGATAATAATAGCAATAGTAATGATCATGAAATAGACCCAAAAAATGGGTATATGCATGCATGGCTCTGCCAAATACAAGCAGTGTAAAAGTGGCTTATGCATTGGACAACCTATTATACTCATGCATTCTCTAGTTTCTCACAGGTGTCGAGCATAAAAAGGTTATACTCATCGCCAATCAAGAGAATGATGCATAAGTATGAAAACTGAATTCCATCTTACCTGCTCAAAAGTCAAAAACAAATCACATTCCATGATCCTAGCCGACCAAAATTCGGAAGGAAACCCTTATAGAAAGCAAGTGGTCCCTGCAAGCATAAAATTATTGACACTTCTCAGTATAACAACTAAAAAAGTTATCCTAGCCATTCTTAATCGTTGCATATACATATCTAAAGGACAATTCTGAACCGGAGGTAATAAAGGGAACATGATATTGAAAATCAATACTTGCACCAGACTAGACAATGATAAACCATAATGGATGTCAGATAAATTTGCACTAGAAAGTAAATTTGAATCACCAAATGTTTGGTAGAACATTTTAAAATTAAACAGCTATAGCTATAATCAACAGTAAATGCAATGAACATTACAATTCATAATCATACGAGTGAAATTGAGCCCATTAGAAGAGTCAATCTTTTACAGTAGGATATAAAATATACTATATAAGTACAAGAATCGATAGCTAGATCAATCTCAAGCTTCATGCATAAATGCATTAAAAATTAAGGTTCAAACAGTAAGACCTGAATATGATAAAATCGTAGCAGTGTCATGCCACGACATATGATACAATAGCAGGCCGCTATGCTATAAATTACAATGTGGGAAAATACAAGTTGATTTGAAATAACAGGAATAAAAATCCGAAGTTCTATATTATGACAATAAGGTTAACTCAGAACATATATATTTAATTATTTGCAGTTATGCATGTAAATAGTTATATCCAGAGATGGAATTTGTAACCACATTTTTCTCTTGGGAATCAGAATTAAATCCCGTTCTTTTTAATTTGAAGTAATTTGACTGATTCTTCCCTTTCACTTGCTAAAAACACCTTTGTGACTGTACTACCTTCATGAATTTGTATAATGTGTCTGTTAAAAGATAAACTAAAGAATCTTTAAAACATTTGTAAGAATCTTTAAAAAATAAACATTTGTAAGAATCTTTAAGAAATAAACATCTGCACTGCATTTGTACTGATAAAGGAATTTTTCAATAAGTTAGATATCATTCTCTCTTCTGCTCCAAAAAAGCCTCAGATACAAAGAATAATGGTTCTACCTTTTAAACCTCCGAAAAAGCTTCATTATCATTATCTCTCCCTTAGGAAGCATGCTAAATAGCCTACAAATTGTTCTCTTTGAGAGAATTATTTGTGGAAAGAAGAGCCCCATAATACTATAATTGGACCCAAATGAGCAGCAAAGAGAAATAAAATGACAGCAAGTAGTATCAGTCATCAACCAACAATGATTGACTCCGCCAGTAACAATATGTTGCACACCTAAGAATACGACAGTTGGCCACATATAACAGAAGTAGTGGCACAATTGCCTATCTAAAAATGATGAAGATGAAATTAGAAAGTATATAAAAGAGGATGACGTACTTCATTTTTCATGGTCTTGACAAAACAATCAACTATACTTTTGTAGGCTGAATTCTTGACTTCACCTGCAGATAATCATTTTACTTTGTCAACTGAACATGAAGAGAAAAGTTGAGTCATTTAAAGGGAATAATTGCACTTCATCTAATCAGAGATAGCACAATAGTACACATGCACTCTAGATTTTAGTCCTCCAACTAACAGGTTATAAAGAACTTATTTCTAACATCCTTCATGATTTAGTTTGTAGAAAATCTTGTAAAGGCAATTTGGAGGATATAGCACGGCAAGAAGCTTTCCTTTTTGTCTTTTTTGGCAGATAAATGATATATTTTTTAGCATTCAAATTTGATATAAATTCTCCGAACATATGTAAATATGTTATAGGCGAAACAAGAGGAGACTACCCGTGGGAAATTGAAAATATATTATTTTCTGACGAAAATATTGAATGATGAGTTTTTATACAGTAATATTTGAAGGCATATACTACATAACTTTAGTTACAAATTCATAAAAGAAAGGCATGGAATGTCAAATGAAACTTATGGATTTCTAAACATGCTTAAGGGTAACAAAATGAAAGGTCCATGGTAAATAATATGGGTACCACATGAATATGCTTCATACTTTGAGTTGATCACCTTCCTTCTTTTACTATGGCACAGCCCACTAAATATAGTTGATGGAGGAAAAAACAGATAACAATTATTGACAGGAAATGTTTCTAGTTGTTTAACAACTCGTATTGGCATACCTTATTTCAGAGGAACCTTTGCCACAATTTAAATAAAAACAGTCAAAAAATACCTTATTTGCATACCTTATTATAACATTTTATCATGTTATATCCATGTCCATGCAAACTACGTACCCTTCCAATTTATTTATGTACAACAACTTTCCAATTCATCAAACATGTAAAATCATGACAAATACCTGACAACAGTATGTATATAATATATCATTTTATTTCAAAATGATATATTACATACTGATCATCCCACCACGGGACCCGACCTCGAGGTGCCCCCATGTACTTCTTCTTTCCCCAGCGTACCAGTACTGGAGGTGAACTCAAGGATTCAAATTTTGAGTGTTATCCATGACAATCAGAGAGATATCCCAATCAAAATAACCTAATTCTGAAAACATGGGAATAAAACCTAATTCTAAAAATTAGGGAAAATATACCTATGGGTTGAGAGAATCGGCCAGTTCCAGGTTATAACATCTTTCTGAGGCATCTCGTCGAACATCGCCATCGCAGACTCCATACACTCGTATTTGGTGTACATGTTGACAAGCGTAGTCCCGAGCACGACGTCCACCTCGATACCCTCCCTTTTGATGTACAAATGGATTCACTTGCCCAGATCTAGTGCGCCGAGATGCACATACGAGACAGCCATCACTACCAAAATATAGTAAATTAGCGACGGATAATTAGCGACGGAAATTTTCAGTCGGCGTTAGCGACGGCTTCGTGGCCGCTCGCCGACGGATTACCGACCACACGTCTTTACATTTTTTATTTTAATTTTAGGGGGGGAAAGGTCGCACATCCGTCGCTAGGGTGTCGGAGATAAAGCGACGGAAGGCCAGTCGTCGCTACTCAGTCGATTATTTGGCAGGAATTGTGTAGAGAATTGGCAGAACATTTCCTCGACTACGTAGCGACGGATATTCAGTCGGCAAGTATCAAAAATTGCGACTACCGGGCGACGGGCTATAAGCCGTCGCTAGTCCGTCGCTAAATATACGTTCCAGACTTTAAATGAAACGGCGGGAGGAACTTTTTGCATTCCCCCCAAATTCACTCTCTCTCGTCTCTCTCTCTTTCTCTCCCGCGGCTTCGGTGATCGGTGTCGGCGTCGGCATCGGCATCCTCTCCTTTCTCTCTCCCGAAGGTAATCCTCTCTCTCTCTCGATCTCTCTCTCTCTCTCGCGGTGTCGTATAGGGGCAGCGGGGGCGGCGGGCTTGGGGCGGGGGCGTCGGGGGCTGGGCGGTGGGGTTGGGGCGGGGGCGTCGGGGGCTGGGCGGCGGGCTTGGGACTGGGGCGTCGGGGGCTGGGCGGCTGGCTTGGGTCGAGGGCTGGACGGTGGACTTAGGGCGGGGGCGTCGGGGGCTGGACGGCGGGCTTGGGGCTGGGGCGTCGGGGGCTGGGCGGCTGGCTTGGGTCGGGGGCTGGGCGGTGGGCTTGGGGCGGGGGCGTCGGGGGCTGGACGGCGGGCTTGGGGCGGGGGCGTCGGGGGATGGGCGGCGGGCTTGGGGCGGGGGTGTCGGGGGCTGGACGGAGGGCTTGGGACTGGGGCGTCGGGGGCTGGGCGGGGGCGTCGGGGGCTGGGCGACGGGCTGGGGGCGAGGGCGTCGGGGGCTGGGCGGCGGGCTTGGGGCGGCAGCATCGGGGACTGGGCGACTGGCTTGGGGCGGCGGCGTCGGGGGTATATGCAACCGACGCACAGCCATAAGCACTCTTCATATATATATGCAACCGAACTACTGGGCGACGGGCTTGGGGCGACGGGCTTTGGTCTGGGGGCGACGGGGGGCTTTGCTTCTCAAATTCATCTGAGTTTATATATTGGCTAAATAATGTGTTATCCATATTGGGTGTTATCCATTAGTTTGGTGGTGTTTGGATTAGTAAATGTGAATATGGGGTTTGGATTCATGGTGTATATGTTCACTGTCTCAAGGACAGTGCGAGTTCTATCAGTTGTGTGCTTCTATATAGATGTATATATCTATACATCTAGCTGTGATATACATATGTGTATGTGACAATCTCAGTTAGCGACGGACTAGTGACCGGTTAGCGACGGATATTTCCAGCTCCATTTGCATTAATCTACGGTACGACATGGTGATCAGGACATAGTCCCTGCAGCCATTCGACTGGCGAGGCAGAAACTATGTAGCCGTAGATAAAGTTGACTGTCCTCCGACCCTCATTCCTCGGCAATGATGATACGACAACCTATCATTATATCTTATATAGTAGTATATGATGTCTTAGTATTATATTATGTGAGTTCATCTTGATTCTGTTATATCCTTCAGATACTAGATACGATAAGAACATATACTACACGATATGTATACAGAATATAGATGATTCACACTAATGTATGCTAGAATAAATTTTGGATTGTGTTCTGAGTCATCCGTTCTCACACTTAAAACACATAGGAATTAGTAGTGTGAGAGCGCCGGAGAGAGTGAGAGCGCCGGAGGGGGGGAGAGGAGAGAGAGAGAGAGAAAGAGAGAGAGAGAGAGTAAAATGGTACGACATGGTGAAGTAGTACTGTATTTTGGCTCCAGTTCCAGCTCCATTTGCATTAATCTACGGTACGACATGGTAATCAGGACATAGTTCTTGCAGCCATTCGACTGGCGAGACAGAAACCATGTAGCCGTAGATAAAGTTGACTGTCCTCCGACCCTCATCCCTCGACAATGATGATACGACAACCTATCACTATATCTTATATAGTAGTAGATGATGTCTTAGTATTACATTATGTGAGTTCATCTTGATTCTGTTACATTCTTCAGATACTAGATACGATAAGAACATATACTACACCATATGTACAGAACATAGATGATTCACACTAATGTATGCTAGAATGAATCTTGGGTTGTGTTCTGAGCCATCCGTTCTCACACTTGAAGATAAATCGAATTATAACGACGGATATTAGGTTACTCTTCAGGATAATTGATGTCTATTTTATATTAATTTGGTTTGGTCTATATGATTCTTGGATAATTGGTGTGTATTAAATTCGTATGTGCATATTTGTTCTATGTAATTCTTGGATAATTGGTGTGCATTATATATTTGGTCTATGTGATTGTTGGATAATTGGTGTGCATTATATATTGATTTGGTTTATGTATATTTTTGTGAACAGGAAAAGTGCTGCAATTTTTTTTCAAAAAAATTCTCAGTTACCGACGGACTAGTGACCGGTTAGCGACAGATATTTCCAGCTCCATTTGCATAAGTCTACGGTACGACATGGTGATCAGGACATAGTTCCTGCAGCCATTCGACTGGCAAGACAGAAACTATGTAGCCGTAGATAAAGTTGACTGTCCTCCGACCCTCATCCATCGGCAATAATGATACGACAACCTATCACTATATCTTATATAGTAGTAGATAATATTTTAGTATTACATTATGTGAGTTCATCTTGATTCTGTTACGTTCTTCAGATACTAGATACGATAAGCACATATACTACACCATATGTACAGAACATAGATGATTCACACTAATGTATGCTAGAATGAATCTTGGGTTGTGTTCTGAGCCATCCGTTCTGATCAAGCATCTTTCTTCTCCTCTCCTCCACCATGGCTCTGAACCCATCTGCTCCTCCCTACTTCCCTTCTTCTTATTTGACTCTCTCAGCCACATATGATATCCAGCTCAAGTGTAGAGTCGAGGGAGAAGAAGTGGACAGAAAGAGGAGAGGGAAGCAGCACAGCCGGCGGTATGACCCGGAAGAAGTACAGAGTTTTTCTTCAACATCCGTAGGACAACTATAAGGATATATCTTTTCACAATATGTCACCTTGTCAAAGACTCTTCATGTGAATATCATGTTACCGCGGTGTCGGAAGACTAACATGTCATAAGTTTTTAAGCCGTATGTTTTGACATAATCCTCCCAACTCTTTCATCCTATGTAGTAATCTTGCATTATTACATAGCAGGAAAGAGTTTGGAGGATTATGTCAAAACACACGGCTTAGAAAATTATGACATGTTAGTCTTCCGACACCGCGGTAACATGGTTGTCATATTAAGGGTCTTTGACATGGTGATATGTTGTGAAAGATATATCCTTATAGTTCTCCTACGTATGTTGAAGAAAACCTCTGTACTTCCTCCGGGTCATGCCGCCGGCTGTGCTGCTTCCCCCTCCTCTTCCTGCCCACTTCTTCTCCCCCGACTCTATACTTGAGCTAGATATCATATGTGGCTGAGAGAGTCAAATAAGAAGAAGGGAAATAGGGAGGAGTAGATGGGTTCAGAGCCATGGTGGAGGAGAGGAGAAGGAAAATGCTTGATCAGAACTTGAGGTGGAAAAGTTGTGGCGTTGATAGCATGAGAGAGGGAGAGGGTGAATGGAGGGAGGGAAGTGGCTGCATGCCTTTGGCTCACTCGAGCGGTATTTGTCCCTCTATACTCATCCCTCGGCAATGATGATACGACAACCTATCACTATATCTTATATAGTAGTAGGTGATGTCTTAGTATTACATTATGTGAGTTCATCTTGATTCTGTTACATTCTTCAGATACTAGATACGATAAGAACATATACTACACCATATGTACAGAACATAGATGATTCACACTAATGTATGCTAGAATGAATCTTGGATTGTGTTCTGAGCCATTCGTTCCCATACTTGGCAATTAAGCCATTCGACTGGCGAGGCAAAAACTATGTATCCATAGATAAAGTTGACTGTCCTCCGACCCTTATCCCTCGGCAATGATGATACAACAACCTATCACTATATCTTATATAGTAGTAGATGATGTCTTAGTATTACATTATGTGAGTTCATCTTGATTCTGTTATATCCTTCAGATACTAGATACGATAAGAACATATACTACACGATATGTATACAGAATATAGATGATTCACATTAATGTATGCTAGAATAATTTTGGGTTGTGTTCTGAGCCATCCGTTCTCACACTTAAAACACATAGGAACTAGTAGTGTGAGAGCGCCGGAGAGAGTGAGAGCACCGGAGGGGGGGGGAGGAGAGAGAGAGAGAGTAAAATGGTACGACATGGTGAAGTAGTACTGTATTTTGGCTCCAGTTCCAGCTCCATTTGCATTAATCTACGGTACGACATGGTGATCAGGACATAGTCCCTGTAGCCATTCGACTGACGAGGCAGAAACTATGTAGTCGTAGATAAAGTTGACTGTCCTCCGACCCTCATCCCTCGGCAATGATGATACGACAACCTATCACTATATCTTATATAGTAGTAGATGATGTCTTAGTATTATATTATGTGAGTTCATCTTGATTCTGTTACATTCTTCAGATACTAGATACGATAAGAACATATACTACACCATATGTACAGAACATAGATGATTCACACTAATGTATGCTAGAATGAATTTTGGGTTGTGTTCTGAGCCACTCGTTTCCATACTTGGTAATTAAGCATGTGAAATAGAACTGATTATGTTTAGTTTGTCTTACGATACAGATTTTCACATCCAAATTGAAATAGATCGTTATTTCGTTGATCGTACATGGATGTACTAGCGGATCAACCTCCTAGACCGTAGGTACTTATAAGTATTGACTGTATCGGATTAGTATCGATCTATCGTTTTGGTATGGGCCATATCGGTTGGTATTGGTCTTAGCGAATTGGTATCGTCCTATCCGATATGTATCGGCCGTATAGCTAGGATTCATATTGGCCTTATCGATTTGGTATCGGTCATATCCGATAGGTATCGGCCGTGTTGGATTATTATATACCATTTCGGATTAGTATCGTGGAAGGTTTAGTAACAACTGTACTTGGATTTCTCTCTTCTAGAGCTAGATTACCATTGCAAGAGAGTCATGAGAGCGTAGCTGGCCAGTTACAGAACATACATACTTTCTTTTCAATCTCGCTTTTCCTGATAGAAAAGGAAGCATGTATGTTACTGTAACTGGCCAATCACGATCTGGTGATTCTCTTGCAATGGTATTCTAGCTCGAGAAGAGAGAAATCCAAGTACAGTTGTTACTAAACCTTCCACGATACTAATCCTAAATGGTCTATACTAATCCAACACGGCCGATATTTATCGGATATGACCGATAGCAAATCGATAAGGCCAATATGAATCCTAGCTATTCGTCCGATACATGTACATATCGGATATAGGACGATACCAATTTGTTAGGCCAATACCAATATGATACGTCCTATACCAAACCGATATACCGATACTAATCTGATACACTAGATACTAAGTACATCCGGCCTATACCAGCGGATCCACCAATTACTGCACGATAGGCCCAACGACTCCAGTTACATCCGGTTATTGGTGAGTACATGATTACATAGTAATTCTGTTAGTCTTGTGATACAGATTTTTACTCTCTCATGCTACCAACGTCACAACTTTTCCAGTGCTGCTCCCTCTAATGATGATGAACGCAAAAAACTAACGTCACAACTTTTATAATTTGAGTAAATTTCTTTACCCTATTTGAAAATTTTTGTTGTCAGAAAGATGGCTCCTAGGACTCGTCGAGGTGGTGCTGCTAGTCGAGGAAGGGGTCGAGGCAAGAAACCCTTGGAGTTCGACACGGAGGAAATCTCCGTCGTCAAACAAGAGCCGGTGACTGTTAAGGAGAAGGTGTTACCAAAGGTCGAGGTCAAGGAAGAACCGATGACCATCAGGGAAGAGATTGCTCCCAAGCTTGAAGTTAAGGAGGAGCCACCGTCAGAGAGTAGTAGCATCGGGACCGACCCTCCTGTCCCTACAGAAGACCTCAACCAGATTGAGCCTTCGTATGCAAAGCGGCTGATAGAATGGTACATGCCTCAACGCAACTATGATCCCTGGCTGTAAGGATTCATCGTTTGACTTGTGGTCTTTCTTGAGGCCAAAGTCGATTTTTCTATGTGTTTTGGAATATTTGTGGAAATTTTGGAATATTTGTGGGAATTTGGAATATTGTGCTATGATCGGATTATAACGACTATTAGATTACTCTTCAGGATAATTGATGTCTATTTCATATTAATTTGGTTTGGTCTATATGATTCTTGGATAATTGGTGTGCATTAAATTCGTATGTGCATATTTGGTCTATGTGATTCTTGGATAATTGTGTGCATTATATATTTGGTCTATGTGATTGTTGGATAATTGGTGTGCATTATATTGGTTTGGTTTATGCATATTTTTTGCGAACAGGGAAAGCTCTGTAATTTTTTTTCAAAATATTCTCAGTTAGCGACGGACTAGTGACCGTTTCGCGACGGAGATTACCAGTTTCCGACTACTGTTCGACGGCAAATTCGTCGCTAACTGGAGATTTGAAAATGTTTCCAGGTAGAGACGGGTGGTCGACAGAATATTCATCGGCACGGTTCTAATGGTATATAGTTCGACGGAATAGCGACGACTTTTCCGTCGCCCTGGTTCTGGAAATGCCTACCTCTTCTAGAACATGGTCGACGGAAAAGTCATCCGTATTCTGTCGCTAAACCGTCTTTTGTTAGCGACAGTTGTCGACGGAATAGCGACGACTCATCCGTCGCCATGGTGCTGGAAATGTCAACCATTTCCAGAAGATGGTCGACAGATTTTTCGTCTGCAAACCGTCGCTAATCCGTCCTTTGTTATCGACGTCGGTCGACGGATTAGCGACGGAACGATACACTCTGATACGCTATTATGACGGTTTACCGACGGAACTTTACGTCGCTATTGTCTAAACAGTTCAGTATTTAGTACTTGAAATGGACGACAGTCCATCGGAAAGTAGTCGCTTATGCTTCGTATTGTGAAGTTGAAATGCCGTCGCTAGTCCGTCGCTTGACGACTACGTAGCGACGGACCGTTATTAGCGACAAGCTGATTGCCGACGGATTTTTTGGCCAAAACCCGTCAGGGATCGGTCGCTAATAGAAATTCCCGTCGGACTGGCGACGGATCTGGCCGTCGCTAAATCGACAAATTTTGTAGTGCATGCTCGCCATCGTGATCTTTGTCCCCCAATACTCCCAAGGACTGCATCTCCCGAAACAGGCACAGCGCCTTCTTGTACTCGCTCTCCTCCTCGAGTCCACGTGCACTTTGATTATGATATTCCAACATAACAGGTTCCTATTCGGTATTCCGTCGAACACCTTTTTGGCCAGCGGCACGCATCCGCACTTGCAGTAAAATCCATGAGCGCCGTCAAGAGCACCAGGTTGAACCCGATCCGCCTCGACTCGACGTACCTATGGACCCTCACCGCCGTCTCGAGGTCCCTGGCCCTCGTGCAGGCCGCGAGCACGTTCACCAGCACGATCTCGTTCGGCTCGACGTCGCGATCATCGTGGACCAGGAGACAACAATCTTCCCTTCCATTTTGTCGAACACCTTACGGCAGGAGACGAGGCTCCCGCATTGCGAGTACATGTTCATGAGGGTGTTCTATATATAAGCGTCGTGGCGAAGCCGAGCTTGGTTACATGGGAGTGGAGCTGCACCCCTTCACTGGCGTTGCGGGAATAGGGGGTGCAGTTTTCCCAAAAAATTGAGCCGCTAAATATTTGGCATTTCCGTCGAGTTATTTGGTTCTGTAATATGATTCATTTGGGACAAAAAAATTAATAGTCCAAAATAAGAGATTATTTTTTTAATCTATCCCAAATAATACTATTTTTGTTACAAAAATATAGCCGTATCCAAAACTAATTATTTATAACCTTTTAGACTAGCATTTCTAATAGTGTCGTCTCAAAAGCCAACTTTTTTATAGTGCTTCTATCTTGTCTTCTGCTTTCATTTTGTATAAATGCCAAAGGGGAAGAAATTGTATTGAGGGAGAGATCATTATGGGAGAGCTATCTCATAAACCCGTATATTTTATCAATTATCAAAATAAGAGATTGTTGGCACACTGATTTTAATATATTGACTATAATTAACCTCTGTACTGTTTTAGCACTATTATTCTACAGGAAAAAATAAGTCAGTTAAAGATAGAAGGAAAGAAGACTCCAACCTCTATAAGAAGAAACACGTATTTCGGAGCAAGAAGAAAAGACTATTCCAACACTTACAAGGGCAAACCCTTATCGTATTCAAGACATATGACAAAGCAAAAGATTCAAGATCAAAAGCTCCTCTATCTCTTTAAGTGTCTGTAAGTGTCTAAAAAATCATGTACGCAGCATGGATGACAAACTAAAAGGCTATGTATTCTAAACTAGTTTTTATGAAGAGATGGATAATCCGCCGGATCTCCGCGATAATCCATCGGATAATCCGAACGTAAACAGCAAGTATTTGTTGCAACTTTTGGATCATCTGAAGGATTTCTGCGGTAATCCATCGGATAATACGAACAAATATAGCAACTATTTTTTTTTTACGGATCATCCGGTGGATCTCTGTAGTAATCTGTCGGATAATCCGAACGTAGACAGCAACTATTCTGTTGTCACTTTTGGATCATCCAGCGGATCTCCTGTATAATCCGTCGGATAATCTGAATGCCTTGCTGGCCATTATTTGAATTCAAATCCAATGACATCTGTTAAAAGCATTTAATGCATCCAATGGCTCTATTTCTAGCCACTACTGTTTGGCCAGATAATCTGAACGATTTTTGCATATTTTTATCGGATAATTCGCTCGGCTACTGAATGCTCTTTATGACTTTGGATTTGTATAAATAGGCTTCCTCTTTCTTCATAAATACTTATCCACTTGAGCTTTAAATTTTCCATCTATCAAAGAGCTCCACCATTACTCTACCAAGCTTTAAGTTGTCATACATTAAAGTGTTAGTATTCAAGAGTTGTAAACTTAGACCTTTAAAGTGTTTAAGAAGATCGAAACATTTTTCTCTTGTTTGAAGTTGACGAGCCTTCAGAGGAAACTCGTGTGTAAGAAGTTGACGAGCCTTCGGACGAAAACTCATGTATAAAAAGTTGACGAGTTCTTTGGATCCAAACTCATGTTGTAACTATTTACTCAAATAGTGGATTAATGTCAGAGAGTTTCGGGACTAGAGTGTCCCCTGGGAGGATACCAGGATACATTGAGTGTTTGATTCTCTCTTCTCTAAATTATCTTTTAATTTGCTTATTATTGTTGATAATTATTTTATTACCCTATTCATCGTCTTTTAGGGTTCTACATAATGACCATGGGGCTTATTACAACTGTGGCAAGAATGCCACTTCAAGAAGGACTGCAAGAAAAAAACCTAAGCGGAAAGAGCAAGGTGAGGCTAACTTTGTTGCTATGATTGCGCAGGTTGACTCGACTAGTGTTGACATGGACTGGTGGATAGACACTGGGGCATTATGCCATGTTTGCTCTAAGGCTCTAAGAAAGAGTGGTTCACCATATACAAATATATTTCTGAGAAGGTTATGGTGGCAAACCAGACACAAGCTAAAGTTCTGGAGATCGGGACGGTAGTACTTAAACTGACTTCAAAAAAGTCGCTGACCCTTCTGGATGTGAAGCATGTAGTGGTGATAGCCAAGAACCTGGTCTCAGCAAGTATGCTCTGCAATACAGGCTTGAGGATGGACATTAACGTTGGTCAGGTGGTTATGTTATGAAACATACTTTGAAAAAGCATTTTGTACCGATAGGAACTTCAACTTGTAATCCTATGGAGAAAATAAATGCAGTCTCTTTCTCTGGTTATTCTCTTGAGTTGTGGCATAATAAACTAGGGCATGTTCATTGTAAAAGAATAAACAAGATGTCTAGTCTAGAGCTTATCTCCAAATGTGAGGGTAAGGAGGTGGAGAAGTGTAAGGTATATGCGCAGACGAAGATCACTAAAAAATCATTCAAGTAGGTAAACCGAAGTACAGATCTTCTGGAGTTGCTGCACTCAGATATTTGTGACTTCAAACAGTTCTCCACAAAGGCTGGGATAAAGTATTTTATTATCTTCATCGAGAATTTCTCAAAGTATGCATTCGTTTATCTGCACAAGTCTAGAGATGAAGCATTCAAAAAAATTTAAAGACTTCAAGGCTGAAGCCGAGCGTTATACCGGACAACAACTCAAGAGACTCAGAAGTGATTGGAGAGTATAGGTCTCATGAATTTGTATCATTCTGCAGAGAACATGGAATTGTCAACGAGTCGACTGTGCCATACTCCCCTCAATCAAATGGTATTGCATAAAGAAGAACAGAACATTAACAGAGATGATAAAATCGATGATGTTAATTGCGGGTCTTCTAAATTGCTTCTGGGGTGAAGCTGTGCTTATGGCTACTTTTATTTTGAATAGAGTGTTGCACACAACTTTCGATGCCACTCCTCATAAACTCTGGTTCAAATTTAGATCCAACTTGAATGTCATTTGAGTGTGGAAATGTTTGGCATATATGAAGCTTTCGTATTTGAAGATTCAGAAGCTGGGTATGAGGACTACGAAGACAATTTTTCTAGGTTATGCTGAGAAGAGTGATACTCGGAGGTTCCTTGATATTGAATCAATCATATCATTAAATCTCGCGATATAGAATTCTTTAAAGACAAATTTACACGACACAAGAATATTATTCTCGTAGACATCCCGGAGAATAGTATGGGTGTATAGGACTGAAGCTCCAATCGAAGATGAAGTTGTTGCAGAAACAATGGTCGAACCAGAACTCGCAGAATCAGTATCTAAGCGAGTGAGAAGACAGAAGGCCTTCGGAGAGGATTTTATCATCTATCATGTAGAAGCACATCTGCTAATCTACGATGAGGTGATGAAGACCAGAGACGTTGTCTTGTGGAAGGAGACTATTAGTGATGAGTATGACGCGATAACCTCCAAAACACGTGAGTGTTAGTCGATTTACCTGAAGGAGCAAAATTAATCAGATGTAAATGGATCTTCAAGAAGAAGATGAAGGCCGATGGAACTGTTGGCAAGTTCAAGACAAGGCTGGTAGCCAAGGGGTTTTTCTAGAAGTAGGGGATAGATTATTTTGACACATATCATCCAGTCGCACGAATAACGACCATCAGGATGTTGATTGCTCTGAGTTAGTTATACATCAGATGGATGTAAAAACAATATTTTTGAATGATGAGTTGACCGACGAGATTTACATGCAACAGCCAGAAGGATTTATCGTCAAGGACCTTGAAGACTAAGTCTGCAAGTTAGTAAAATCATTATATGGTTTGAAGTAAGCTTCCAAGATGTGGCATGAGAAGTTTTATAAAGTCACAAGATCAAATGTCTACAGGGTCAACGAGACGGACAAGTGTGTGTACACCAAGCCCATTGACGGGAGAGGAGTTGTCATTTTTTGTACGTAGACAACATGTTGATCTTGGGTACAAATTTTGCGTGTGTCACAGAGACAAAAAGTTCCTCTCGTATAAGTTTAGCATAAAGGATTTAGGAGAAGCTGATGTTAACCTAGGATAAAGTGTAACGCCCCAGTCCCAAATATGTAGGACCAAGTGCGTGAACATGCCAGCTGCACATATACGAAGAATACTCCAATATATAGAATCTCCAAATATGCACATAAGCTATAAATAAAATAATCACAGGCCAGAATAATATAATATAATCTCATCACAGCTCAACACAGAAGATAATAGAGTCCAAATAATAAATAAGAGTATCAAAAGATAGCCGGGTGAACATACTCACTCCAAACAGATATAAAAATAGTTTCACAAGATCGGAGTCCAACCTCCGCAAAATAGAAAGAAAAGAGATGTAAAATAATGTCTACAACTGTCTCAGATATAGAATAGACTAGGAATCAGTAAAGACTGCCTCGTCATCGATGTAAGATAGCTCCAACGCCGCTCCGTACTCCTGTGGAAAATCGTCTAACCCTGGAGAGATAACCAGGTCCTCAGGGGACATAGCAAGATACAAGAAAATACCATGCCATATAAACTATGATAATATAATATATATATAATAAGAGAAAAAGGTATACATGCAATCGGGTTCCTGACCATTCTACTGTGAATATGCAGTTGAGATACATTCCTTTGACGCATGAGCCCTGGCTGAATATAGAATCCGGTATAGTCCCCTCTTGGGCACCAGTGACCAAGCGCATGACGTTCAAAAACGACAGTGGCCAACCTGAGAGGCTCATACCCGTATCTCCAGCGGAGCTTCCGGGTTACAAGGAAAGTGCAATCGAAGTCCATACGTCAGGTAATGTTCTCCCCGCCCAATGCCTAGTATCATCATCTCCATGACTGACATGTACCTCTAGTAACCGCCAAGTCTTCTAGCATACAATTCTATTGGCAGTTACCCCTATCCGTCGTACGCTCCATACGTATCGGTGGCCAGCCGACTACGTGGATACGTGTCCTACATGTGACTCACATCACGTGATACAACAAGTGTCAAGGCCGTATGAGATATACCAATACCTCAACATCAAGGGTGGTCACTAGACTAAGTCAATGCAGGAGAAATAAGTAAGGCGAGATAAACGACCGATAGAGTCGCTCGCACCCAAGTGTGACTTGGACGCACAGTTTAAATATCAAGAAATAAGAAATGCTAAAAATAACAACTAAAAATAAGAATATAAATCACAGAGTAAGGTGGCAAGGTATCTTGCCTGATGGTGCAAAGTGGCAAGCCCAAGAAATCACAATGTCAGCCAAGAAACGTCACAGTCTCCAAACAACTCTGGACGCTGAAACAAACATCAAAAATGCACTCGATGTAAAAGATATACCTAGGAAACGTCTGTCCAAAAGTCAAATTCAGGAACAGGGGCAAAATCGTAATTTTGGATCAAAACGATGTCCGCCTTGGACCCGTTTTGCACCAAAATACGTGCCAAAGTCTATGGTCTCTAAAGTCATGAAACTACATGTCTACGGTTTCAGTTTGATAAGAGGAACTCAAAGGTATGTCCAATTTTGGATTCCGATGAGCCGTGTACAAATTCGCCCGTTTGAATGGGTCGCGGGCCCGCCAAAAAGGAGTTCCGATTCGACCTTCTCAGAATCGAACCAAACTTGGCACATAAGACCAAAATTTTGATCCGGACCTGTTGGCGCAAGTTTCGTCTCGAATCGACGATTGTACACAAAGTTATGGACAAGTTTGCAAAACACCGATATGGGGGTATCTCGACGGATACGCGTTGATTTCGTCACGCACACGCGACGAAACTGAGTTCCGTCAGTTCCCACACGTCCGTAACGTCCATACGCGCCTTTCGATGCGTATAGCGTGCGACCATGTCGCCCGATTTGTCGGGACGCACGTCGTATCGGGGAAAATTCTCTGAAATCTACTATTTTGAAAACAGTTTTTTTGCACAAGTTTAACATGGATTTAATTCTTGCACAGAAATCGAAATACCGATCTACAAGTTGCATTTTAGTCGCGGTTATGTTGGCTACACACTTGTTTAATTAGTTCCTACAGTACTTTACTAAACAGTAAGAAAATTGGCCGACAAGTTGTCGTTTTAAAACAGTTTTTAGTATTACAGAAAACAAATTTTTGTTCAATTTCGTCTCAATTTTCGAGCAAGTCGATGGGTTGTTTTCGAAATCCACCTAGAGGATCTCGAAGAGGGTCAAGTCTACTTTCCAGAAAATCTTACGGATCGAAAATCGGTGCTACGAGTAAAAAGTTACGTCGTAGGGAAGTAGGGTACCTTGAGTGGGAAAACTGCTCCGTGGGTGACGCAGGACTGACTTCCGATGCTCCGTTCGTTGCGCACAAAGCTCCGTCGCTGGTGAAACGAATTCGTAAGCGAAGAGGGTATGATCAGCCTCAACTTTCGTTTTGGAAGATTAATGTTCTGAGGCTTGTGGAAAAAGTTACATATATACCAAGTTGTTACAAAACCTAATACTAATGGGTTTAAGCTTTATGGGATCCACGATTCGATTTCATTTTGGGTGTGCTTGCGCGTACAGCAGCAAGCTAATTAGGGGGTGGGACCCACCCACATGGAGTGGGGGGTTAAGTTGTATATTTTTTTCTTTTTCTTTTCCTTTCTTTTTCCTTTTCTTTTCCTATCTTTAAACACAGTGGTCGGTCCCTCTCCCTTGGGCAGACCACCACTGTATGTTTTTTTTTTTATTATACTACTATATATATATATATATATAAATAATATATATATTATATATATATAATATATAATGTAATGCATATAATCCCATAAAATTCCAATAAATTGTAATAAAGTAATAAAAATATTTATAATAATCATAGACTATATTGTAGCACTTAAAATATCAAGCACACAATCACACAATCACACAATCACACACATAATATATACTTAAAAATATATATATATATATTATATATCTATAAATACACCCATATATACCAACTAACTCTTTAATGCTAAATAATATAAAATAATTTTTAAATTACTAAAATAATTAGAAAATCTTGGGGGTTTACATCCTACCCAACTTAAAGAAAATTTTGTCCTCAAAATTAAACTAATGTCGGGGGGTCAAATGCAATGTAAGGGAATTTAATAGTAATTTAAGAGCTTCAAATGCAAGACATACCTTCATCTTCGAACAAATGCGGGTAGCGGTTTCGGATGTCGTCCTCGCGCTCCCAAGTAGACTCTCCTGGCGAGTGATGCTTCCATGCCACACGAACCAATGGAGTAGATTGATTCCGCAACACCTTCACTCGGCGATCGAGGATACCTACTGGTTGCTCTTCGTACGACAAACTCGGTCCAATTGTGATCTCGGAGTGATCAAGCTTATGATTGCTGTCCGCCGCGTACCTCCTCAGCTGAGATACATGGAATACGTCATGTACTCGCTCTAGCGACGGTGGCAAGGCCAATCTATAGGCAATCTCTCCAACACGTTCCAAGACATTGAAAGGCCCGATGTACCTTGGTTTTATGTTAAGGTTCATATTTGGTCTTCATGATCCGGAATCGAATCATAAAATAGAGTACAAGGGGACATGTTTGAGTGGGACATGATATGCCTAGATGAAGGGGGCTTGTCTAGGTCTTGCATATGAAATTCGTTGGAAGGTAACAGCTAGTCTCGTGCTTCGAATGTCGATGTCATGGTAGGGAACATCAACTGACCTAAATAGAAAGTGGGTGTTCATGAGCCACTAGTTAACACCTTAATGTAAACCAACTTATTCCAATCAATCACTTGTACTAGTGTATCTTAGAATTTAGAAGTCTTACAATCTACTCACTCTAGAAGCCAAGACACGGTTTTTTTTTTAGGATTAATGAGGTAAGCAATATTGTATCTTGACTATGACTATAAAAGAATAATACTCAAGGCAATAGGTAACGAGGTATGGTAGATATGGATCGAGTATGAGGATCCTTCTCAATTTTTGAATGGATACAAAACAATTGTACATATATCGCCTTCGTAGCCATAGGTGGTACGGCGAACTATGGGGTCATTATGTGTCTATCGTCTCTCAATACGACGTTGTTTTTCCGATTTTTAGTAAGGGCAGAGGAACAATAAGGAGTTCGAGGGAGGGGATCGATTGCGAATACGAGGTTCCGAGGGCGAATTGAATAATTACCAGCGAGTTGTCAAGGTAGTTATGGTTGAGATCCTAGGGACTTCTATATCTCAATCCATGTGGGATAATCATATGAGCGAACCGTGTGCACTAAGGTTGATCAGACCATAGTACATCGATTCTAATTAGACAATATGCTAGTGGGCGTCCCCAATAAACACATGTCCTGAACAAGCTTGATAAAGAAAAAGCTTGCAAAATCTAGGCTATAATAGCGGTGTTTAGTCATGGTAGTTCAAAACATAGGTACGCGAGATATATAGTTGAAAGAAGTCACAAGTAGTTCAAGTTCATCAAACTCTAAGACTCGACCTATGATCGTGCCTCTACAGTTGTCCTACTGGTTTCTTATCTAAGGCATTTGATTGAACTAATAAGCACAGTCTAGGTAATCTTCTGAGTGTTCCCTTTAAAGAAGGTCGTCGGACAAGGAGGGTGAGATCATGAGGCGTTCTACCCAACTTATAAGGGTTCAACTAATAGCATGTCTGAGCAGCATAAAATGCGTATACCAAGTACGAGTCATCTTCCTAACCTGCCTCTCACAGGGAAAAGGATAATATTTGTAGTAGAACGGGAATCCGACAATATGTAATTAAAGACAATCAACGGATTCAAAGGAAATCAAGAATGGAGGTCAAGTATGTGGATGAGGTACCTAGATTCTAATTCTATATCCAGGCCCATTTCGTACAGTAACGTAATCGAAACGGCTAACTCCAAGTGAGAATTAATTATTATGAACCTATTGATAGCACAGTTTCTTGAGGGAAAGTAGTATACCAGTTCCGAGGTCGTCATATGTTCTGATCATTTACCATTATCAACAACTTAAAGAGAATAACAATGGATCTATATTTTAGGAAAGGATGAGTAAGATGGAAGATGCATGACTAGGCTTATGATTAACTAGTGCAGCGTGGCTCTAGTGGTAAATAAGGCAAGTAGCAAGAACGTAGCAACTAAAATCATACCTGCTATGATTTTCTCAGGGATTCTGCATCCTCTACCGCTAGTGAAAGGCCTGCCCATGCCTCTGACTAGGGCCCTGTGCTCTCGCCTGTGGAACTGCAATTGCTGTGGAGGTAATGGTGGACGTGGTGCTTCTACTGTTGTTGTCATGAGCCTCGACACATGCTGAACGATCGAGGTGTGGGAAGTGCTGGGACTGTTGGCATGGAGTCTGCTGATCATGCACTTGAGTTCGTGGCTCGGGACAATCTTTAATCATATGTTGTCTCGATCCGCATCTTAAGCATAAACTATGACGGATTCGACAATCTCTACTGATGTGTCCCTTCTTTCCGTAGTAGTTGCAGGTAGGCTTCTTCCGAGCCCGGTATAGTCCTTCTCCTTGCTCCTGCTGCGAGGTATATGGTGTCCCCGTACAATTTTTGGCTTCGTGATAATTGGAACCGCAAATCATACACTGTCCCAACCTACGACGACAATCCTTCATAAGGTGACCCTTCCTATGGCAGAAGCGACATGTAGGAAGCTCCCTATCTGGATATGGTGATGCTCTAGGGTGTTATTGTGCTTCGGGATATCTATTCGGCCCGTTCTGAGTCTCTCTAACTGACACTGAGGCTGGCGAGGCAGATAGAGTCCTGTTTAGGGCTATAGATATACTCCTTGCAAACTCATTCTGTTGTTGCTGTACTTGTAATAACCTTAGCAAGAACCTTGACGCTGAAGCCTCGTTAGAGTAAGGAACTGGCATGGATGATGGGGACCGGGGAGGAAGTAGCGTATATTCTTGCTGGAAAGCTGGGATTTTCTGATCTGGTTGAGTCACATATTTGGCTGAAAGGATGTAGTAGAGGGCACATCTTCTAGGGGTACTGTAGTGGTCTGTCCAGTCTGGTTGTTGGGGTGCTGCAATCTCTGGGTGCACCATCGTCGGTGGTGGCGGCATCTGAGGTACCAACTGCGGGGGAAACTGCTGAGGGAATGGTGGTGGTAGAGGTAGTGGTACACTCCCTTCCGGCATGGTAGGGGCCTATCCAGCCTGGCTGCCTGGGGCTACGATCTCTGGGTACTCCGTCGTCGATGTCGTAGTAGGCTGCGACTGTCCTGGCTGGTATAGTGTCGCTGGAGTCATTGGAGGTTCTGCTCCTCATGGGTAGTCGTATCACCAGCTTTGGGGGTCAAGGTAATGGTACATCCTCTTCGTAGATTCATACTGTTGGCATGAAGAAGATAAGTTGATATTAGGAAGATTAGATGAAGTAAATCGAATAATCAAGGAAGTTCGAAAAGATTGGAAGTCAAGAGGTAGTAGTAGTTCTGGATGAGATATTCCTATTCCTATATGCAGGCTTGTTGGGCACAGTCATGTAACCCAACAATATTAACGTAGACCTGCATGGGCTACCACAAAAACATGTAACGCTCCAGTCCCAAAATACGTAGGACCAAGTGCGTGAACATGCCAGCTGCACATATACGAAGAATACTCCAATATATGGAATCTTCAAATATGCACATAAGCTGTAAATAAAATAATCACAGGCCAGAATAATATAATATAATCTCATCACAGCTCAACACAGAAGATAATAGAGTCCAAATAAATAAATAAGAGTATCAAAAGATAGCCGGGTGAACATACTCACTCCAAACAGCTATGAAAAATAGTCTCACAAGATCGGAGTCCAACCTCCGCAAAATAGAAGAAAAGAGATGTAAAATAATGTCTACAACTGTCTCAGATATAGAATAGACTAGGAATCAGTAAAGACTGCCTCGTCATCGATGTAAGATAGCTCCAACGCCACTCCGTACTCCTGTGGAAAATCGTCTAACCTGGAGAGATAACCAGGTCCTCAGGGGACATAGCAAGATACAAGAAAACACCATGCCATATAAACTGTGATAATATAATATATATAATAATAGAAAAATGTATGCATGCAATCGGGTTTGACCATTCTACTGTGAATATGCAGTTGAGATACATTCCTTCGACGCATGAGCCCTGGCTGAATATAGGATCCGGTATAGTCCCCTCTTGGGCACCAGTGACCAAGCGCATAACGTTCAAAAACGACAGTGGCCAACTTGAGAGGCTCATACCCGTATCTCCAGCGGAGCTTCCGGGTTACAAGGGAAGTATAATCGAAGCCCATACGTCAGGTAATGTTCTCCCCACCCAATGCCTAGTATCATCATCTCCATGACTGACATGTACCTCTAGTAACCGCCAAGTCTTCTAGCATGCAATTCTATTAGCAGTTATCCCTATCCGTCGCACGCTCCATACGTATCGGTGGCCAGCCGACTACGCGGATACGTATCCTACATGTGACTCACATCACGTGATACAACAAGTGTCAAGGCCGTATGAGATATACCAATACCTCAACATCAATGGGTGGTCACTAGACTAAGTCAATGCAGGAGAATAAGTAAGGCGAGATAAACGATCGATAGAGTCGCTCGCACCCAAGTGTGACTTGGATGCACAGTTTAAATATCAAGAAATAAGAAATGCTGAAAATAACAACTAAAAATAAGAATATAATAATCACAGAGTAAGGTGGCAAGGTATCTTGCCTGATGGTGCAAAGTGGCAACCCCAAGAAATCACAATGTCAGCCAAGAAACGTCACAGTCTCCAAACAACTCCGGACGCTGAAACAAACATCAAAAATGCACTCGGTGTAAAAGATATACCTAGGAAACGCCTGTCCAAAAGTCAAATTCTGGAACAGGGACAAAATCGTAATTTTGGGTCAAAACGATGTCCGCCGTTGGACCCGCTTTGCACCGAAACGCGTGCCAAAGTCTATGGTCTCTAAAGTCGTGAAACTATATGTCTACAATTTCAGTTTGAGAAGAGAAACTCAACGGTATGTCCAATTTTGGATTCCGATGAGCCGTGTACAAATTCGCCCGTTTGAGTGGATCGCGGGCTCGCCAAAAAGGGGTTCCGATTCGACCTTCTCAGAATCGAACCAAACTTGGCACACAGGACCATAATTTCGATCTGGACCTTTTGGCACAAGTTTCGTCTCGAATCGACGATTGTACACGAAGTT
>JANAVB010005061.1:0-32127 GCA_029216955.1 Iris pallida
TGCTCAATAACATGCATGCTGTGTTTATTTTCAAGTGTTTTCTTTTAAATATGTAGATACAAATTACTATATTTTGTGCAATGACTTAGAGTTAAGGGACCACCGTATGTTTAAGTGCATCTCATGAACTGTCACGATGTGCCACGGGTTGTTGTATGAGCTGCGAGTCGCATATAGCTTCGGACTTGCGTATCGACCGTACACCGGTGCGTAAAGGCCGTACGTTAGGATGTAACTGCTAATAGATTTTTGGTAGAAGACTTGGCAGTTATTAAGGATTAAACAGTGTCGTGGAGGCGACGCATGTGTAGTATCATTGGGAGGGGGGAAGACAGTTATTAGCGTAGGGGCTACCTGTTCAGTACACATATAGATTTGGGCGGATAGTGTCTCGGATGAGCGCTACTTACTGCCCGGGCCGATAGTTCTCATATGAGAACTACTTTCTGCCCATAGTTGATAGTGCCTCTTATGAGCGCTACCTACTACTACTCTCTCTCCATCTATGCTGAACACCTAAGCTCATGCGTAGAACGTTGTCTTCTTAAAGTATATATCACATAGAATGGTTAGGAACCTTTACGCATGTATATTTTCTATTGAGCTCTTACTATTCAGTTATGGCATGATATTATGTGTCTTGTTACGTCCCTCTGAGGACCTGGTTTTTCCCAGGTGTGTGTTTTCGTGATTTCTTGCAGGTGCTCTAGCTAAGGCTATTCCTTCCTTCGTGATGACTGCTCTTGGACTCGTCACTTGCTCTCGCTTGCTAAATTCTTTTCTTGTATATTTTTCCATATTTATTTAGGTTGGTAGTGGACCTTGTCTCCGCCCAACTATTGTGTACATGACAAACTCAAAGTTGCTTTATATTATTTCTCTTTGTGGATGAGATTTAGTGTCTTGGCTTTCTACATTTACAGCTTATGTATATATACGAGTCGTATATTTCTCGTATGTATACAGCTGGCATGTCTACGTACTTGGTCCTACGTATTTTGGGACTGGGGCGTTACAGTAAATGGCTAAGGCTAATAACTATAATAATTCAGTAGTCATGAGAGATTTTCCCAGTTACAGGCGATCCCGTTATCCCGGCCACAATTGTTGGACTTGTAGCCTGCCGTCGAGTAGGGCACATTTCCAGCCCACTGTCATGGGGCACTTCATGAAACAATTTCTACGCACACTGTCATGTGTTGCACACCAAGCTACCTAATAATTATTGATAACTGCTTAATGAATCCAAGTCGCCTGGATAACCTGGATTAGCTGCAGGGCTTGTGGCTGGAGGAACATCTCATTGCATATTGCTAGTAACTAAGGCTTGTGATAACCCTAGTTAGTTAAAGTATCAAGCCGTACTTATTGTTTGGCCGTGAATGATTGGATGGAGTCTAGTCTTGTCTTGATCCTGTACAAGATTGTCACATATCCTGATTTCTTATATTATCTTGCCGATAAATGGTGGGAGAAACCAAGTTCTGTTCAGACGAAGGGTTACAACCCCGGTCCTTGTTTGGTTTACGGGTTGTAACCTGGTTATCTGAATAGTCCCATGGTTATCTCATCGTATATCACTTGTCATACTTTTTCTTAATTACTGTCTTTTATTTTGCAATTATATTCTTGTGCTAATTGCTGGTTTTAGTTCCTAAGTGAAGCCTCCTTTGTGGCACTTGCTCTTTCTGGGGTCTGACCCAGCTGGTTTTTGTATGACCAGATACCGGAGCAGCACCAGAGGATCTATCGACTTTCCAGCCACATGGTGACCACTAGACGGAATCCTGGCAACGAGTGGGTTTATTTTGGCTCTCCCACTCTATTGTGAAATTATTTTTTTGAGGCGTTTAGCCGCCGAGCCAGTGTTAGCTCGTGTATATTTTTACTTACTGTCTGTCTACGGGCTGTAACATGATTGGCAACCTAGGGTTGATCATGTACGACTAAAACTCTTGCTAGTCCTCATATTTGTAATGACTAGCTTCATGATCAGCTGAATATGTAATGTTTGGGACACCTTTATTGTATATTTGGTGATCATACAACTTATGACTTTTACCTACTTGTTTGTGATTGAGATACTAGGCTTGTTCATGACCATAGGTGACTGATGGCTTGTAGATAAACCCTCATATATCTAGACAGCCGTGACCGTATAGTGGAGTGGATCCCATTTCACTATACGTAGCTGGCTATGTCTGCCCCCGCTCTCCGGTATTCTGGTTCTGGGGCGTGACAACCAGGACAGGATTTGATCTCCAAGTTAGTGGAGCCTGGAAAAACTGCCGAAGAAGAGGCATTGAGGATGGCTGTTTGTGAGTTCCTGGTGCGTTCAGACAATGAGATGTTTGAACGGTTGGCGAGCTTTGTATTTAATCAGGAAGGGTCAGGGCCTCCTTCCCGTCCTTAATATTATGTAATTCCATTCTGCTTTTGAATAAAAAATAAACTTTTATTTATATCATGTCTCTGAAAATAAAGTACATTTTGTCTTTATACATAAATTTCTTGAGAAATTTGCCATTGATGGACATCATAGCAACTCTGCCATCCATATCTGTTAATTGATAGGCTCCATTGGAGAAGACTTTATTTATTACATACGGTCCTTCCCATTTTGCCTCGAACTTGCCTTTGCTCATATGTGTCACAGTCTAGGACGTCTGACTGTAAGAACCAATTCGCCTTCTTGAAATGTTCGCACTCTGACTTTGTGATTGAAAGCTTTCGAAATCTGGGCCTGATAAAGCTCGATATGCTGTTGAGCTAATAACCTTTTCTCGTCGAGCGCCTCCAATTCCTGAAGCCGAAGACGATCATTATTGTCTGTAGTAAGCTCATTAGCAATGGCGATTCTCAATGATGGAATTTGAATTTCTAGAGGTAGCACAACTTCACATCCATATACCAGAGAAAAATGTGTACAACCTGTGGGGTTAGGACGGTAGTGCGATAAGCCTATAGACACTCTCCGAGTTTATCACTCCAATTACGTTTGTTAATAGAGAAACTTTTTAAGGAGTTTGATAATGGTCTTGTTGAATGCTTCAGCCAACCCGTTAGCCGCAGGATTATAGGCTGTAGAGGCGACATTATTGATTCTGTTATCATCACAGAACCTACTAAACTTCTGGCTGATAAATTGTGGCCCATTATCATGGATGATTCGACGAGGGACACCAAATTTGTATATCACATGATGTTTGATAAAATTGATAACGCTACTAGTTTTTACTTCCGCCAAAGGTGTAGCTTCAGCCCACTTGGAAAAATAATCGGTTATAGCTAAGATGAACCGATGTCCTTTAGATGAAGGAGGATTGATAGGGCCAATTATATCCATGCCCCAAGCTTCAAAAGGCCATGAGGCTGCAATTGGATGAAGAAATTCTAACGGTTGGTGAATGAAATCCGCATGAATTTGACATGCATGGCATTTTCTTGCATAATCAATAGCATCTGATACCATAGAGGGCCAGTAGTAGCCCATACGTCGGATACGATCATGTAGTTTAGGACCAGGTTGATGTGCTCCACAAACACCATCATGAGCCTCACGTAATATCTGTTTTGCTTCATCACCAGCGAGACACCTCAAGAGTAATCCATCAAAAGTTCTTCGATTTAGTGTCTTAGTAGTATGATTATAATAGAATCGAAGTGATCAACGACGGATACTTGTAGCTTCTTTAGGATCTTCTGGCAAAATGTCATGCACTACAAAATCAATAAAAGGTACTCTCCAATCCTCGCTAAGGACATTGACTTCAGTTAGGTTGCTGAATTCAATGTTGTGGTTGTTTTCAACACAGAATAGTTCTCTATTAGAGATAACAACCATCTGTTGCCTTTTAACTGGAACTGCCAACACTGCAGCTAGGTTAGCTAAGGCATCAGCTTCTGTATTGCATGCCTGACGTACATATTCGATGAAGAATCCTTTAAATGAAGAAGCTATCTTGGTTGCTGCTTCATGGTATGGTACTAAATCTTGATGTCGGACTTCATATATGCCTCTAACCTGATTAACAATCAGCTTAGAGTCACCATATACTTCGAGATATTCAATATTCAATTGTTTGGCTAATTGAAGTCTGATGAGCAAAGAATTGTATTCTGCCACATTGTTGGAGCATGATTCGTCTAAAGAATAGGCCCTTTGAATAGTTAATCCATCGGGTGAAACAAGAACAATTCCTACTCCAGCAACAAGAGTACCTCCAGGTCCAATTCTAGAAGCTCTATCAAAGAACAACCTCCCGGTAGAAAATTCTTCTGAAATCATATTTGATTCCAAAGTTTCGTCTAGAATCTCATCATAGAGTTTAGATATCTCAGGGACAGGATGAGCTGCTAAGAAGTCAGCAAGTGCTTGGCCTTTCACAGACTTTTGAGGAACATAAACCATATCATATTGTGCTAGCAATATGGCCCATGTGTCAAGCCTAGAATTGAGTGTACTTGGCTTCTTCATTAGAACTCGAAGAGGATTGACTCGGGATATGACATGAATAGTTTGACCTATGATGTAATGTCTTATCTTCTGAACAACAAACATTAAGGCTAAACATTCCTTCTCCACTGGGCTATAACGATGTTCAACTCCAATCATCGTTCGGCTAAGATAGTAGATGGCTTGTTCATGTCCTTCCTTGTTCTTTTGAGTCAGCAAAGCTCCCAATGAATGATCCATTGCTCGAACATACATTAAGAAGGGTATTCCTGAGATCGGTGGTACAAGAACCGGTGGACTCATTAAATACCGCTTTATGTCGCCAAATGCTCGTTGACATTCTTTCGTCCAAACGAAAGATACATCTTTCTTTATTAATTGAGTAAATGGTCTGCAACGTCCAATAAATTCGAAATGAACTGCCTGATGTACGCAAGCCGACCTTGGAATCCTCGTAGCTTTTAGGTTGCGTGGAGGGCGCATCTCTTGAATGGCTTTGATCTTCTCGGGATCAACGTGTATACCTTTAGAGGTAATGACGAAGCCGAAAAATTTACCACTAGAGACACCCAAGATAGACTTGGTGGGGTTCATTTTGAGTTGATGCTGGCGCATTAGATTGAAGATAGTTCTTAAATCTTGAATGTGATCTTCTTTAAGACGACTTTTGACAGCAATATCGTCAACATAGCATTCAACAGTCTTTTGCAGATGATCGTGAAAAATAGTACTCATAGTCCGCTGGTAAGTTGCACCTGCATTCTTTAGACCAAACGGCATGACTTATAACAGTACACACCCCGAGCAGTACGAAACGAAGTATGTTTTTCATCTTCAGATTCATCTGGATTTGATTATATCTAGAAAACCCATCCATAAAAGAAATTCGTTCGAATCCACATGTATTGTCGATCATAACATCAGTAATTGGGAGAGAAAATTCGTCTTTAGGGCAAGCATCATTGAGATCCCGAAAGTCTATGCAAACTCGAACCTTTCCGGTCTTCTTCAGGACTGGGACGACATTGGCCACCCAGTCAGGATGTTGTTCTTCTCTGATAAAACCGCAAGCTATAAGCTTTTTGACTTCATCATCAATTGCATCCATCATTTCAGGCTTGAATTGCCGTTGTTGTTGTTTGACCGGTTTGGCATTCGGTAAAATGTTAAGCTTGTGAGTTATAATTTGAGGATCTAATCCCGGCATATCTTCGTAACTCCAGGCGAAGACGTCAATGTATTCACGAATAAGGTGAATTAATTCTTGTTTATCATCCTCTGGAAGATTTTTGCTAATGAAGATTGGTCGTGATATGCCTTTCTCTCCAATATCAATTTGGACCAGTTGATCCTCAGTAGGTGGTTCTCGTTGTTCAAAACGAAGTTCCCACTGATTATCCATCCTTTGTGCCCAAGGGTCCATTTCAGTAGCTTCTTCAATGTCATCTTCATCATCTTCCAAGAATTCGACAGACACCATGTTAGAAGATACCATCACCCTATGAACATGACCAATGCTGGTATCAGAATTCCATGAGATAGAATCAGAAGAGTTAGATCGTTCTTCTTCATCAGATTCAGAAGGTTCTGGAGTTGGAAGTGGTGAGGCATAACCTAGTCCTCGTTTCGTTTTACTGTGGCATTGTTGTGATTTTCCTTTTGGAACAGCAATACGAAGAGGGGTTCGCCTTCCTTTATCGTTGTTGAGGCCTGTCTGAAGTCATAGCCTATTTTACGGATGATGGCTTTGGATTGTGGACTATAGCGTCGTAATTGTAGCCTTCCTGTATCATCTCTATTATCATTATAGAGCATAATTTTTGGCTCTTCTCTTTTGTTGAAGAATATAGGATTTTCATCTTTCTTTTGAGACGGTACTAATAAGTACGACTCTTGTATTGAATCCAGTGATACCACGTTTCGTCGAGATGATACAACTTCTATTGCAAGTGGTTTAAAGCTATCTAGCATATCCAGATAATACTGAGTATAGTGAAAGACATCAGTATACTGCAAAGGAAATGCTTTATTGATTTTTACACCATCATTTACAACATGGACTTTAGCCTTAGTAGGCTTAGTCAGATTGATGACAAGAGGGGGAGAAGAAGAACGAGAAGGCGGAGGGAGCTTCTTGCGACGAAGATCGATTACAAGCGGCTCAGAAGAGGTGAGCTCCCTTTGTTCTTGACTATCACCTTTAGGTTGCTTCTCATGGGAAGGAAGATAGATAGTCAGAGATTTGGAAGACTGAGGACAGGAAGTACGTCCCTTGACCGGAATCACTAGAGTATCATTAGGTATACTCTTCTGTTCTTCATCTGTGTCCATTGCTAGTACCACCTTCATGAATTCTTTTTTGTACATACGAGAATCGTTGCAGTATGCTTCAACTCCTTTGAAAGGATTCAAATCTGCAACCTCTTTTTAGACTTCTCCATTACCATCCACATATTTGAAATATTGGTGGAGCGTAGAGGGTACAATATTGTGTTCATGGAGGAATGGCCTTCCCAACAAAGCATTACATGAGCCATGATTGTCAATAACATAGAAAGTTACCTTTGTACGAAGATTGCCAATTTGAAGTTTTAGGCGTATCTTCCCCAAAGGTTCACTTCTTCCTTGATTAAACCCCAGGATGGTAGTGATAGTTGTAGAAAGATTGTGTACTAGGATTTTTAAAGCATCCAGTAAGGACTTCGGCATGATACTAAGTGCATACCCGGGATCAATCAGAATGCGATCGACTTTCATGGTGTCCACATACCCCGTGAATATAAAGGACGATTATGACGATTGTCTTCTAACAACATGTCATATTGTGTAAAAGTGATATTGGGCATTAGTTCAAATACACTATGACAATATGTACAACTGACTGGCTCCTTTTCGAAATTCTTGAGAAGAGTCAGACAAGCGTCAGCTTGTATCAAGGCTTCACTTAACATCTCACGAGTTTCTTTTGAGAGACGTAAAAGTTCAAATATTGACAATCTTGTCGGAGTATTGGCCAATTGAACCAATATATCAAAATTGTAAGGCTTTTCAAGTCCAAGAGATGATGACTTCTTCAATGCTTTATCAAAACGAACGGGTTGCTTTCTCTTGTCTGCTGATGTTGGTTTAGAAGGAAATGGCTCGACCACTGGCAATGATGTAGATGGTGTATCTTCAGCAGGAGAAGATGATAGAGAAAGAGCATCCGGGGATGGAGCAGGGTTCTCTTGATTTCAGAATACTCCCGAAGATAGGGTTTTCCAGATCTAGTACCCATTAGAATTTCTTCTTCTGTTATTGGTTCAAAGGATACCATATTGCAGTTCTTGGATTTAGACTTGGAATGCTTCTTTTGCTTAGAAGAGAAAGGCGTTTTAAATTCTACCACCAGATCTGGATGAATCCATAATCTCTCCTCTGTCAGTTGACAGTGGAACAAGACCTTCATTTTGAGGAGGTGGGATATTCACAATTTCCAGAGTAGTCTTTGGAATGGGGACAACACCATCTTGTACGAGTTGTGGTAGAAAATTACCGAATTGGAGAGAAACCACATTAGCAGTCACCGTTTTCTCATCCTTGTAGAAACGAAATCGTAAAGCAGAATACTCTAGAGAGGGGGGGGGGTGAATAGAGTAGGCAGCGAAATATTGCTAATTAAAAAAACTTGTTAGCAGTTAGATCACAGATATAATAATCACAAAAGTAAATGACATAAATTAAAGTGATCAGAAGGCAAACACAAACACCGAGATTTATACTGGTTTTCCTCTTGTAAGGACTAGTCCAGTCGGAAGAACTCTAGCTTCCAGTTGAATCCACTATTGGAAAATCCTGCAAGTTTTTATACGAAGTCCTTACAACTTCTACAGACGCGAGCTTTGATACGAAGAACTCGATCAACTTCAATTGTGAAGAGTTGAATCTTCTATCAAGCCTCTGATTACAATCGCTCTAAAACTTCTAGACCGTACCACACTGGCAAATCGACTAGAGGATTGTAACTGGCTTGGGATTTGAAAATGAAAGCTTTTAACTCTTTGGAAGAATGTAAGCTTAGGAAGAGAAGAGATTGAAAGTGAATTGGTGGTTTGAAATGATCGAAATACTTCTCTATTTATAGTTTTTCCAAAGCAGAACTCTGACAGAATTCGGGCAGAATTCGGACAGAACTCTTTGTAACAAACCGCAACTGAAGGATGACCAAGTTCAAAATCCAACGTTCACTAACGTTCTAAATGGCCGAACTCTGGCCGAACTCGGGCCGAGTTCCCCTGGGGTTCTGCCAGTTCATTTTTGGAGAAAATAAATTTTGGCTTTTTGAAAAAATCCTTCAGAAGCTTTTTGTAACAAGAATGTTTTTCAAAAACGTAGATCATTTGTAAAAGAATAGGATGGTTTTGAAAAACGTTTTAGGATAGTAATGGAGAAGTCCAAAAAGAGGTTTTGAAAAACATTGCTTAACAGGAAGTACATTCTGAATGGCAAACAACTTTAGTCTTGAACAAAGTAGAGATCCATTGTTGAGCAGTGTCCAAAACATCGTAGGTAAATATCTGAGTTGATTTGTAATTATATCGAGACAGAGTTTGATCAATTATTAAAATCAGGTTTGACCATGACCAATGGGCCAACAATCTCCCCCATTTTGATAATTGACAAACCTTGCTGATAACATCTAAGCTGTAATCAATTCAAAATAGTAATCAAAAGAAATTGTTCATAACCTGTATTTCACTTGAAAGGAAAAAAATGTTAGATCCTTATTTCTCCCCCGTTGTCACTTAGCAAAATAATTGCAAAAGAGAAAGCCCCCGCAATCAATGCATAAGTAACATACAGTGAAGAAACACAACAGAAATAACTAATCCTGACAGGCATGGTATAAACGGTATAGTAAGAGAAACAGATAGACTATAGAACAACACAGGCATGTATTTGTCACAGGCAGTATTAAATAAAGTGCGAGAATAATACTGAAACAAATAAAGTACTGAAAATAGACTAAGATGCCAAAACTGAGGCATAAACAAAAACCATGTCTATGAATAGTCACATAATAAAGAAAAACTGATAATAGCTAAAAAGTACTGATAAAATCTTGGAATGTCGGAACATTTCCAAGTAAACATAAGAAAAGTAACAGTCTCAATATCTAACATCTCAAAATCATCATCCTCCTCATCATTAACGTCATCAGCTGCAGCTCCAGCATGTCCAGAAGGACCAGCTCTAGAAGTACCAGCGCCAGAAGTGTGAGGAGTGGCACCAGCGTAAAACTCACCGACATAGTCTCGAGGAGGGGCACGAGCAGTACGATACCAATCATAGACGTTTCCTGGCTGGAACAGAGAGTGGACCGCCTCATCGTCAATGCGGTAGCCAAAAACAGAAGGGTCTTGAGGTAGAGAGCTAGCAGAATGACCTGTCTGCGCAAACCTCAGATCGACGAATGAGTTGGCAATCGCCTGGAACCGAGTCACATCACGGAACTCGTATTCCCGAGAGGTCTTAACATAAAAAAACTACAGATCTGATAAGTGCTGATGGATACCCTCAAATGTCATAGGGTAAGAATGAGGAGGAACAAGTGCTGTGGGAGCTATGGGAGTAGGTGCAGGAGGAGTAGGTGCAGTAGGTGGAGGAACAGTGGCAATGCTGCGACGAAAGAGTTTGAGAAACTTGGGCTCGGGGTCGACATCACAAGTAGATAGGTCAATATCAAATATCTGAAAGATGTGAGGAATAAGCATCGCATAAGATAGGTTACGGTCTCTCCCGCGACATCTACCCATCATCTGGATAATAGTCTTAGGGGCAGAAAAAAGAATTTCCTTAAGAATATGATAAAGAGCAGAAAGCTCATGTGCAGTGACATCATCTTTAGAAGTGGATTTTGGAAGTAAGGTGGAATAGATGATGCGATGTAATTCGTAGTTAAACAAGTTCAAGTTATTAGCCTTGAACTTTCCAGGACGAGCGCGTGCGGGCGCACAAAGCTCATTCTTGAAACTAACGAGTGTCGTGCCATCGAAAAAATCAAAATCAGTGATGTCATCGAGCGGGGCACCTTCGTTTGGGATACCAAGGATTTTCGCTAACGTTTTATTAGTGAATTCGATATCAATTCCTCCAACACGTGTCCTCACGGTAAAAGTGTCTAACACGAAATTACAATAGAATAATCTAATGGCATTAGTGGCAATAGGAAAGTGTAAGGTGACAAAATGTTGTAACCCTAATGCCTCAAAGTAAGGGCGATGATCCAGAAAGACAGTCCATTTAATTGGCGATCCGGTGCAAATAGTACGCATGATAAAATCGATGTACAACAATAGAGCTTGATCGAAAATTTTAAAGTAAAACTCATCCGACGCACCATCGTCCGATTGGACCGGAGAAAAGAGGCAATCCGTATGCGGATCTGAAAACGATGCCTCTTCACTGGCATTGGTCTTCTTCCTCTTGAAGGGATTGAACTTAGGCATTCTTTTCCAAAATTTTTTAGAAACCCTAAGTATTAAAAAGTGGTGGAGAGAAGGCATTATACCTTCCAAGAATTGGATATGTTGTAGAGGATGACGTTCTCCGCATGAATCCAAAGTTGGACGAGAAACTCCACATGGATTGGAAGAACAAGGATGGAGAAGAAGCTAGGGTTTCGGAGGCGCGCTGCTGCTGTTATGAGAATGTGGGAAGAATGAAGAAGAAGGAAGCCTCGGGTTCGTGCTGGTACATATATATACCCAGCCGAACTCTGGCCGAATTCGGACCAAACTCAGGCCGAATTCGCCAAGGGTTGCCTGGCTATATATATATATATATATAATATATATATATATATATATATAAACATAATCAAATGAGGCCACAATCTTTTTCATTAATACGTTTCAAATGTTTAATTCAAAGTTTAGTAATTTTAAATCTCAAAATAATATAATTAATATTATTTTATAAATTAATATTCTTACTCAGCATCTGTCTCAGATTAGCTATAGGAGTACTGTCCCAGCTAACGGAGGTTCACCGGGAACTCTTAAGTACCGCTTCGCTTCGACCGTAGTCGTGGTGACAGACAGACTCTTTTTGGGCGTGTCTCGAAAATAGTTTTTGATTATCGAATAAATTAATTAATAAAACAAAATTAATTAATATTATTGACATCTAAAATGCCTAATTCTCGACGTAAATAATTAAAACGATCTTCCGCTAAAGGTTTTGTGAGTATGTCAGCTAATTGATTCTGTGTGTCTATGTATACAAGGTCTATATCTCCATTTTGTTGATGATCTCTAAGAAAGTGATGTCGAATCTCGATATGTTTAGTACGATCAAATTAATAGAACTAGTTGTCACAGAAAATGGCTATGTGTGAAAAATACAATCCATAGTCTTCTAAGGTTTGTTTTATCCACAAAATTTGTGCACAACAACGTCCTGCGGCGATATACTCAGCCTCGGTTGTTGATAATGCAACAAATTTTGCTTTTTACTAAACCAAGAGACTAGAGCTTTTCCTAGGAAATGAAATGTGTCGCTAGTGCTTTTTCTATCTACTTTGCATCCGGCAAAATCAGCATCGGAATAACCGGTTAGGTCAAACGACATGGTTTTGGGATACCATAAGCCGACAGAAGAAGTGCCTTTAAGGTATCGGAAGATACGCTTAACTGCGCACAAATGTGATTCCTTAGGATTAGCTTAAAAACGAGCACATAAGCAAACACTAAAATTATGTCTGGTCGACTAGCAGTTAAATACAGTAAGCTACTGATCATACCTCGATACTTACGTATGTCGACGGGTTTGCCTTGTTCATCAATATCAAGCTTGGTTGAAGTCGCCATTGGAGTACTAAGTGGTTTTGCTGCTTCCATGTCGAACTTCTTTAATTGATCCTTTGTGTACTTTGCTTGATTTATGAACGTCCATTGTTGGTTTGTTTGATTTATAGTCCGAGAAAGAATTTCAGCTCTCCCATCATGCTCATCTCAAACTCATTCTACATACACTTAGAAAATTCTTGACAAAGAGATTCATCAGTAGATCCAAAGATAATATCATCTACATAAACTTGAATCAAAAGAATATTATTATTCAAAGATTTTATAAAAAATAGTGTCAACCTTTCCTTTGAAAAACCGTTATCAAGTAGAAAAGTGCTTAGACGATCGTACCAAGCACGAGGGACTTGTTTCAAACCGTATAAAGCTTTCTTCAACTTGAAAACATATTCAGGAAATTTGAAATCAGTAAAATCGGGTGGTTGAGCTACGTAAACCTCTTCTTTTATAAAACCATTTAAAAATACGCTTTTGACATCCATTTGAAATAACTTAAAATTATGAAAACATACAAATACACATAACATGCGAATGGATTCTAATCTCGCAACTGGGGCATAAGTCTCATCGTAGTCGATACCTTCTTCTTGATTGTATCCTTGAGCTACGAGTCGAGCCTTATTACGAGTCACTAAACCATTCTCGTTCAGTTTATTTCGGAACACCCATCGGGTGCCAATGACCGGATGATCAATAGGCTTGGGAACAAGTTCCCAAACTTGATTCCGTTCGAATTGGTTTAATTTCTCTTGTATAGTATCTAACCAAAAATTATCACTGCATGCTTCATTAATATTTTTGGGTTCAAACTGCGAGACAAAAGCGACATAAGAAACTATATCTTTATTAGAGGAACGAGTACTTACACCCTTGGTAATCTCACCAATTACCAAGTCCTTTGGATGACAAGCCAAGAATCTAATCTCTTTTGGTGCAGTCTCAAGATTACTAGTTTCGGCTTCTTTGCTTGGAGGTTCATCTGATGCCTGATGTGATGGTTCTGTATCTTTGTATGAAGGTTTTACAGTAGCTGTACTTGGTACGATTATGCCTTCATTGCCATCATCATCTAAGTGTTGATTTAGCTCATCAAACTTGACGTTGATAGATTCTTCAATGATCATGGTTCTTTTGTTGAAGACTCTATATCCTTTGCTCTTTGCTGCATAACCTAAAAATATACCTTCATCGAACTTTTCATCAAATTTACTCAAATTATCTTTAGTATTAAGAATAAAGCATTTACAACCAAAGATTTTGAAATAAGAAACATTTGGTGTACTATCAAACCATAATTCATAGGGAGTCTTCTTCGATATAGGTCGAATTAGAACCCTATTGAGAATATAGCATGCTGTATTTACAGCTTCAGCCCATAAATATCTAGGTAGACTACTGGTTTAACATAACTCTAGCCATTTCAATAGAGTTCTGTTCTTACGTTCCACAACTCCATTTTGTTGTGGAGTCTAGGGCAAGAGAATTCATGCAGATAACCGTGTGTGTCATAAAATTACTTGAATTCTGCATTCTCAAATTCGCCGCCATGATCACTACGAATGCGAGTAATCATGAACCCTTTTCATTCTGTACTTTCTTGCAAAAGGTGACGAATTCTGATAATGCATCGTTCTTGCGTGCAAGGAAATAAACCATGTATATCTAGAAAAATCATCTATAATGACAAATGCATATAACTTACCACCTAGACTAGCAATTCTGCTGGGTCTAAATAAGTCCATATGCAACAATTGTAAAGGTCTAGTGGTACTTACAGCGTTCTTGGATTTGAATACGGATTTGGTAGCTTTGTTCTTTTCACATTCACTACATACCGTATCCTTCTTGAAAAAATATCCGGTAAGCCGCGTACCAACTTCTTCGTAGATAATCTTAAATTGTATCCATGTTTGCATGATCGAGTCTCATATGCCATAGTTGACTCTCAATACTTTTGGCCATCAAACATCTACCTGTATTATTAGCATCTTCCAACAAATAGAATACATATATTGTCTTTCCTAATACCTTCAAATATAGTACTGCCAGTTGAACTATCAATAATAGTACATTTATCTTTTACAAAGTTAATCATAACCATGATCAGCTAAATGGCTTATGCTGAGCCGATTATGTTTTAACTCAGTAACAAGACAAACATCTTTAATCACTGGATAGGGAGCCTTACCAATGTTACCGATACCAATTATGTACCCTCTCAAATTATTACCGAAGAGACGTATCCTTCTTTATTCCTCTTCGACAGTGTTGCAAATAATAAGCATCACAGGTCATGTGCCGTGAGCAACCGCTATCGAGGATCCATTTGCTCCTAGCATGTGAAGGGTGTCCCACCTACAAAATAATTTGCAGATGAAACTTTTGGTACCCATTTCTTGTAGGGTCCTGACTGGTTAGTTTTCGGTATCCATGCATAAACATTTAAATCTAGTAACTTTTGATTCTATATGCAGAAGATATATGACCAGTGAGGCCAATAATGACATTTAGCATGTTGAGTGTTGAAAGTAGTGTGAGGTGTATGATTGGTAGATTTTGGTTTTCTAGTATAGAAGAATGCATGCCTATTAGTCTTCTTGGGCATAGTCTTGGTATGGTTTGGTCCGACAGTGTTGGACGTTCCGATGATTCGTAATTGACACGTGTTAGAATAGGAAGCGGCAACTTCAGGCCGTTTTTCTAAACTAATTTCTAACTTTTTGGAAGTGTCATATAATCTAGTATAGTCAGATATGAGTGATTCTAATCTGACCTGTGTACACTGGAGACTCTTTCTCCTTAGATAGGTCTTCCTTTAATATGACAATAGTTTGGTCTTTTTCTTCGGATAGCTTAACAGTTTCGTGTAACAACAATTTGATAGAAGAAAGCTCACCAGACTCATTTGAAGAGTCATTATCTCTAACCTGATCTAGTAGGTCGGTAAGTCTTTCTATTTCACCTTTGTACTCTTTGAGTACCTTCTTAGAGGTTTCATATTTGCTACGCAGTTTCCTATAACCATCTAACAGTTCACTAAAGCCTCTTCTAGTTGCTCAAAGGTGAAATCATCATAAGGGTCAAAAAGAGGATTAGTGATTACCTGATCGTAAGCCATCAAGCACACATTTGCAGCATCATCTGATTGTTCATCTTCTGAGTCGCTGGCTTCACTTTCATGCCATATGCTTGTGTTGGCGTACTTTCTTGATGTCGATTTCTTCAGGTACCCTTTGTCATATTTGCTATTTTTCTTTGATGATGATACTGTTGGACAGTCTTTCTTCATGTGTCCTTTTTTCTTGCATCCGTAGCAAATAAGATCTTCCTCGTTGTTGTTGTTGTTGCTGTCTTTTGTTCTCCTGTTAAATCTCATGAACTTCTTGAACTTTCTTACCAAAGAGCTTGATCTTCAGAGTCGGAGTCGCTGTCGTCGGAATCATCTTCGATGGTTCTTCTATGTTGAGCCTTGAGAGCGATCGTCTTCTCTGACTTCTCCTTTGGTGTAGCATCTTCAAAGTCTTGAAGTTCTAACTCGTGAGTGAGTAGCTTATGAGTGTTTCTAGAGACATTGTTGAGAGGTCGTTCCCTTCAATGATTACTGTAGCCTTTGGAATCCAGTTCTTTGTAAGGGCTCGTAGAAGTTTGTGAATCTTCTCATGGTTGCTGTAATCCTTACCTAGTTAGGACAAAGATTTACAATATCCAAGAATCTTGTAAACATCTGAGTGACTGATTCACTTGGCTTCATTTTGAACGCCTCATACTCCTGAGTAAGTCTACTGATCTTTGACTCTTGACTTGTGTTGTTCCTTCGTGGTTACTTCGAGAAGTTTTCACACTTCGTTTGATGTTGTACAAGTAGACACCCTGTTGAATTCAGTTCTGTCTAAAGCATAAAATAAAGCGTTAATAGCATGTACGTCTGTTTGCCATGAAATATAAAAGAGCAGAACAATTATTGAAGGACTGGACTTTTACTTCACGTTACAAACTCGCTTGTACAAAAAAGCCTAGGGACGAAAACCTAGGTACACAGTCTAAGTACAATTGTTTATTTTAGAGTCTGGGGGTGACGATAGAGGCTCGGGAAAGCTACGGCAGCTCTGCCTTACTCCTTGGACGATCGGTATGCAGCCTTGGCTCCAGAAGATTGCTTGGCGTTGAAGAAATGCTCTCTTTGCTCTCTGTTTTTTTCTCTCCAAGTATTTGGTGCTCTCTGATCTCGAAAAAGGGTCTTCTTTGCAAGGGAATGACACCTTGCTATTTATAAGAAGGGAATGCTATCATTAGGGTTTACAATGATTGTCCCTTAAAGTGGCGCGGCCTGTTGATTGATCAATCTGGGCCATTAGTTTTGAGTGTAATGAATCTGGGCCATTAATGTGATTGTGCCAAATCCTCTAATAATTAATGCTGATTGGAATAAATCTCCCTTATGATGATTGCTGATATGCGAATCTGAATGAATAAGTTTAATTCATTCTCCTGCCACGTGTCCCAGATTATTGGGATTTGACCCAATCTTTGATTGCAGTAAATCTGGGAAATTGATTGGCTTTATGACATGTCCCGGGAGCCGCTGAGGGGATCTGAGCCGCATGAGGATTAAGCCATAAGCCCGACCACGTGTCAAGGATGTTGGGAGTGGCCCCCGAACCTTCGAATCACATGATAATCTGGACCGCATGGACGTAGGTGGCCGCATAACAGGTAACCCCTTCGTGAGCCGCATGGAGATGGTCCTCGTGAGCGCATGGGGGAGCGTCTGCTTGAGCCGCATAGGGGGAGCCTCCGCTTGAGCCGCATAGGGCTGTGTCGATCTGGGCCGCATAGGGCAACTTCGCCTGAGCCGCATGGGGGTCTCCGCTCGAGCCGCATATGACTGTCCACGTGCCTAGGCTACGTGGTATTTTCTGGATCTCGGGGATTATGTCAGAGTTTCTTCGTTTCCCTAGGAGTCTGTCATTATGACAGAGTCATAATTACATCTTTGTGTCAGGGCTGTCGTCTTTTCAAGCTGTCAGCCGTCAAGGCAATTAATGCAGTAAGGGAAGAGTTGTTTGTATGCTACGTGGCACCTCTCTGAGCCGCATGGAGATCACAGAGCCGCATAGACGCGTTGAGCCGCATGGGTCCTCTGAGCCGCATGGGCTTTCTGAGCCGTATGGGGTTTCCTGGCCGCATGGCTCTTTCTTTATTATTTTCCATGCTTCTACAAGACCCCCTTCAAAGTTTCAATTTGCAAAATTGAAATACTTTGAATAAGAAGCATGGATGTGTCAAGTTCTTCTAGCCGCATATGGTCCTAGCCGCATGAAGTTTCAGCCGCATGGGCTTTCTGCCACGTCATGTTGCCACGTATGGCAATCCTTTGCATTAAATGTTGTTGATTTGCTGTCAGTTTTAAAGGCTACTTTTCGGTACGAGATCCAGGAGTTTTGGCCTTCATTTTAGGCGGCTCACCTTGATAACTGAAGAGTCGGTCTTCGTGTATGCACGGGAATCGAAACGCCTCACTTTTGTTTATAAATACGGATGAGTTTGGTCGGAGGGATTCCTTTGCTCTCTCTTCATTCAACTATCTGCTGTCTTCTTCTTATCTTCTTTTTTTTCCGACCGTCGAAGCAAATGGCTCCTAAGTCTTCCAAGGCCGTCTCTGCCGCCGCGAAAGGCAAGAAGCGGCTTCCTCGTCGGCCGCCGTGCCCGAAGTGCATCCTGATGTTGCCCTGCTTTCAAGTGTAAGGATCTCTTTTGAACACTTTGAACCCTAAGAACCCATGGCTCTGTTGCATGATTTATGCACAAGCCTTCATCGTTTGGATGGCTCAAGCCTGATCATGGAGCCGCATGCGTTTGTATGGGCCGCATGACCCTCTCGCATCTGAGCCGCATAGGACATTCCCCCTGTATGAGCCGCATGAGAGAGGGATTTTGAGTCGCAAGACTACTTCTGGATATGAACCGCATAAAGTCTCCTTTGACCGGAGCCGCATATGTTCCTGACAAACTGGCCCGCATAGAATTTTGCTGAATCCGCCGCATAAACTCCTCTGCGAGATAGAACCGCATAAGTCTTAATCTGAACCGCATAAGCCATCGAATCAGTGTCACACGGAACTCCCGACTGAATTGGGCCGCATGAAGCTGTGTTGACCCGAACCGCATAGGCTCTATTAAGGCCGTGCCGCATGAAACCCAGCTGAATTGGGCCGCATAAGGCTTCGTCGATCCGAGCCGCATAGGCCCATAGGAACTTCTTTTTGAGAAACTTTTTAAGTGGCTTCGTTTTAACCATTCTTTTAATCCTTTTTCTTTTGTGCTTTTCTAGTGAACCTCCCAACCAACCCGGCCGGAGAGCTTCTAGTGGGTTCAGCTCAGTTTGCCGTGGGCGTACGGCTCGACGGCTTAGTTCGACATATATCAGATCAGCTTCCGCTGATGAACCTTTGGAGAGGGTGGCTGTCATCAACAACCAGCCTTTCCACTTCCTTTGTACCATGATGAATTCGGGGAGACTGGATGGAGAACATCTGAAACCGCTTTTCTCTTTGGAGATGCTTTTTCCATAAAGAACTCCGATTGCTGGACGTTTCTGAGAACTGGGATTTTTCTGTAGACGGGGTGGAGATTCATATCCCCGAGATGGAGCGCATTTTCCCTCTCGTGGTTCAATGGTACCGCTGGACAGGACAATAGTGGGCTCCCTAACTTCCACCCAAACGGGGATGTTTGTGGACAACATCCACTATAACAGACGTACGGGTTCAGCATTTGCAGGCAAGGATTCAGTTAGTCGAAGCATGATGGGGCTGCTCCCTGGTACTTTTATAAACGTGACTGGTCCCAACTTCACTTTTACTCGAGCTGATACCTTTCTGAATCAGCTCGCTCGCAAGGGGTCTTATCCTGTGGGCAGGTTGTCGCTGCTGAATTGGATAAACCCCATTCCTACATGGGCCAATCTTACCTCATGGATCCTGAGGAACTATGGGGAGTCCCTTCGGGAGATTGACCTTTACTACGCCATATGAGGCACCTGTTACGGATTGCCCATTAACAAGCCTTTGTTCATGGCCCTTTTGGAGTTGTATAACCGGCGTACGGGAACTTTCTTTGCGCCCGGAGGGGAGTTGGGGCTTGCCCTCCATGAAATGCACGCTGTTTCTAAGTTGCCGTAGGGAGACGAGGATTTTGAAGTGTACACCCCGACGAACGAAGAATTCGACGATCTGGATCGACGATTCCTGGGTTTCGTCGCTGTGTACCGGGAATTGCTGTGCCACCATAGCATCTGTCACCAGACTGCTATCAAGAAGAATAATAGTTCGGAAGGGAACGCCCCCCATACCACGGCCTGGGTCGCGTATCTTTTCGGATTACGTCCTTCCGGCCGGGTTTCTTCTCGGGTTCCTCAAACCCAAGCGGAGGTAAAGGACCTGAAGTTAAATGCAAAAAGGTTGAGGTCCACCCGCGACAGATTTGGGAGTCGCACTGACTCCTTCAGTTATTTCCACTACGGTACCCGAGAGATGTCTGACAAAGCACTCTTGGCCGGGTTCTTGATGATATGGCTATGGAATTGCATAGTCTCGGGAGGGGCGGGTTCTACTGAAAGGATCAGCCGCCACTTCATTCTTCCGGCTGTGAAGCTGGTCTTCAAAGTCAGACTGGCCCTTCTTCCGGCTATGGTATGTAGCATACACCACGGCCTTCGCGCCTTTTCGTCCAAAGTCATTACTCGCGAGACGACGCTGGACTTTGAACGGATAGAACTACCATACCACTACCTCATGGGGTGGTCATTAATGCATTACCGGTCGTTGATGAGGCCAGGAACTGAAGAAGATGTTACTGCTGATGACGCCTTCCTTTTTCGATACCGTCATCAGCCTTGGGAGCACGACACCATGCCAGCCTGTCGGAGGGCGTTGGCGAGAGTTGACGGGCCCGACTTCTTTGTCTCTCTCCCTCAGTTTACCACTAGAGAAGTAAGGGGAGTACATGTTGACGGCGTTGATCCTCCCCAACTCTTATATGAGAAGATGCTTCTTTGGCTGCACAACATTCGCCCCACGCACCTGGTATATTGTTATCGAAATAACGTATATCTGGAGCCTTATCTGCCCAGTAGATTTTTTGTCAATTCGGGTATAGTCAGCTGTTCCTTGATTGCCCTAGCGCTTGCCTGGGCTTTGAGGGCAGCGTCCTCGATGGCATCCGGGCTTGGCATTATTACAATGAGGTCCATACCCGGGCTAGCTTCTCGGTCCCTGATGCCAAGACGGCAGGGGATATTTTGTACATGGCAGCCCTTTATCATGTTGCAGCGAGCAAGCCTCCTGTCGACTTTGACATGAATACTAGCTTTATTGCTGGCACTGGCTTGGCCGAGAAGCCAGAGGGATCCAAGAAGAGGAAGAGAGGGACGAACAGGGTTCCTGCGCCGGACTCAGAGTCCACTGCGGTGGACGAAGAGGATGATGAGCAAGACGCTGATGACTCGTCGCATTCTTCAGACGAGGAAGTGGGGAATCAGCCCCTATTATGTCGGAAGAAAGGGTGGCGGGTCAGCCGCCTACTGGTCCGGACGAGGTGGTGGAGGATCAACCACCTGCTGTGCCCGCTCCTTCGCATAAATGGAACAGGCGTGCGTATACTGATGATGGCAGATCCCACTCCATGAAGCGTGCTGCGGTAAGACACCGCAGGCTGTTTATTGATGATGCTGACGCTGTTTCTGAGGTGATTTGAATTGCAGTTACCTTTTCCTTCTTTTTCTCCAACTATGGCCTAATCATTTTTTTTTGCTCTTTGTAGGCGTCAGATGAGTTTGCTTCTCAGGACCCGATTGCCGAGGTCGATCCGGTCTTGTCCCATTTGGTCAGTGATGTGTGCACTGCTATCATTTCTGCTGGGGTTCTTCCGGAGGTGGCCGAGGAGTCTCACCTTGCTGGGACCTCAACCCAGGGGGATGGGGGCTCTACTGCGCCCGTCCTTGAGACATCTGAACTTCGACAGGCTGACACTGTCCTGGCTGGCTCCCTTTCAGGGATGGCTGTGACAGATAAACCGATTGACTTCGGCTCGGGAGCCGCGGGTGGGGAAACTATGCCAGCTGCGAAGGAGCCGCAGCCTCCTTACTCTTCCCCTAGTAAGATAAGTCAAACTTTAACTTGCGAGGAAGCCTGTTTACTCCATCATCCCATCCTTCGGGTTACGTCGATTAATGGTTGCTTTGGATGTACAGATCCTACCCCTTTATTGCCGGTGACGGTCATCGCCGGGGCGGACTCCATCGGAGGGGATCTGACGGAAGCACGTGCGCCTCCTTCTTTTCCAACCGATAATGAGGGCCCTCCAGCCGGGTCGAGTTTGGAGACCCGAGTGGCAATACGGCTGGGGCAAGGGACGATGCCTCCTGTACCCTCTTCTGCCAATATAGTTTCGAGGGTTAACCTTTCCGTCCTGCCCAGCATCCAGGCTCTTCGGGCGGCGGAAGAGGAGCTAGCTGCCATTCATGCATCTTTCCACACAGAATTTGTTTCCTTGGTGGTGGGGACGGCAAGTTCTGAGGCTACTCCTTTGGTACTGCCTGCCACCCTCCCTTTGACGCCATCCTCTACAGAGGTTTTGGATGAAGTGTCCCAGGACGTGGTCGACAGTTTCCACCGCCACCTGAAGAGGGGGATCGAGGCAGCTGTGGAAAGGGGGACTCCCTTTGCTCTGGCCCGTCAATGCGTCGGTGGCCAGATCAATATCCTTAGAACACTCCCTGGTGGAGGAGAATTGGCCACGCTTCTGGAGCCTAAGCTGTTAGAGGCTGATCGTCTCGTGACCCAGTTTTGCATGCTGCAACAGGCTGATTTACCCGTAGCAATAAATCAAGAGCACAATTTCCTCGTTACCGCGGTGGAGAAGGTGATGGTTTCCCGGGAATCGCTCAAGCCGGCTATATTGAAGGACCGTCGGGATTTGACTCGGTTGTACGATCAGTGGAGCCGTCGGACTGAAGATTGCGCGGCTCGGGAAGCGGCTGCCTCCCACGGGGTAACCGACACCCGGGAGCAGATCCTCGAGCTCTAAAGAAAGCTGGCCTTCTTGGAGTCCGAGCTGGAAGCTGCTTGTACTGAGAAAGGGATTGCCATCCAGGAGGCTGACAAGTTTAGTAGGGCTTCTGCCAATCTAGAACTTGCCCTGAAGAAGATAGAGAACGACTGGCAGGCGTATATGTATTTGAATGACGCAGAGTAATTGTCCCAAGAGGCCAAGCATCGAGCTAAACAGAGGCTTGAGCGGGGGACTGCGTTGGTGAGAAACCGGCTCCTGGAGTTATGTAATGCTGAGCTATAGTCGGCCTTTTCTTCTTGTTTTGTTCCTGTTTTCTTTTTCTTTTTTTGAGAGGGACGTGGTCCCAAAAGATGTAATGCTTTTTTCTTCTTTCAAATAAAGAGTACTTTCCATTCTACCCTTTATTTGCATTGCTTGTTGTACCTGTGATATTGTGGTGATGTTTGTCCCGCGTGGGGGACTTGTTTGTGGATCTGTTACCCATGGCATACCTTGGTTTTAGGTACAGGTAACAAGTTTGACTGGGGATACGTAGAACAGTTCCACGGTAAGGTGGTCGTGGAAGTTCCCAGTATCGGGATATAGAATGCCATGGAGCAGCTGGGCTCCCGGGGCATGATGAGGAATAGTGGCCTGTACTAAGAGACTTAACAAAGGACATTTGTGGACCTATTATCCTTGGCATACCACGACCTAGGATACAGATAATAGGATGAAGGGGAACCAACATACTTACTCAGAGGTTATGAGGACATGGCAAGTACGAGGGTTTTGCCGTGGAGTCTTCCTACTCAGAGGTAATAAGGACATGGCAGGAGTGGACTTACCGGATGATATTTGTGGTCAACAGAGGACTTTTGTGGTCAACAGAAGACATTTGTGGTCAACAGAGGACATTTGTGGACCTATTACCCTTGGCGTACCCTGGTTCAGGGTACGGATAATAAGACGAGAGAGGACCAACATACTTACTCAGAGGTAATGAGGACATGGTAAGTACGGAGGTTTTACCGTGGAGTCTTCCTACTCAGAGGTAATGAGGGCATGGCAGGAGTGGACTCAGCGGATGATATTTGTGGACCTATTATCCTTGGCGTACTCCAGTTGTGGGTACAGATAATAAGTCGAAAAGGAATCATCATACTTACTCAGAGGTTGTGAGGACATGGCAAGCATGAAGGTTTCTTTGACAGAGCCTTCCCATTCAGAGGTAATGAGGACATGACAGGAGTGGGCTCAATGAAGGAGGGTACATAGAACGACTCAGAGGTAATAAGGACGTAGAAGTTCTATGTAAGGGGTGATTTGTTTTTGGCAGAAATGAAATGACTCAGAGGTAATGAGGACATGGCCGTTTTGGAAATTTGTGGATCGGTTACCCTTTTGTGCACTGGGAGTGCGGGTAGTGGATCATGAGGGAGGATCTCTTCCAGGCAAAAAGTTCAGGGGTATGATCATACATGACTTGCTATCTGAAAGAGTGACCGAAATGTGAGTTCAGAGGCACCGGCGGGTATATGACTCGATAATCTGGAATGTTGAAATACGAGTTCAGCGGCACCAGCGGGTACATGACTTGGTAATCTGGAATGTTGAGATATGTGAGTTCAGCGGTACCAGCGGGTACATGACTCGATAATCTGGAATGTTGAGATGGGAGTTCAGCGGTACCAGCGGGTACGTGACTCGATAATCTAGAATATTGAGATGTGTGAGTTCAGCGGTACCAGCGGGTACATGACTCGATAATCTGGAATATTGTGGATGCGAGTTCAGCGGCACCAGCGGGTACGTGACTCGATAATCTGGAATGTGTCGTTTAGACATAATATTTCTTCAGGAACTTGCCGTTGACGGGCAACATGAGCAAGTCTCCGTTTTATTTGGCGAGACGGTAAGCACCGTTGGAGAATACAGCCTCGATGATAAATAGACCTTCCCATTTTGGCTGGAACTTGCCGGCGGTCTTGTGAGTCATGACCATCAGCCTCCAGACTGCCAGAACGAGATCACCCACTTGGAATGTTCTGATTTTGACCTTCTTGTTGAAGGCTCCAGATATGCGTGCTTGGTATAGCTCGATTCTTTGCTGAGCCAGGAGGCACTTTTTGTCTAAGGCCTCTAACTCTTGTAGTCGGCGTCGATAGTTATCATCCGTCGTCAATTGATAAGTGAGGGTGACGCGGAGTGAGGGTATTTGAGTCTCCACTGGAAGAACTGCCTCACTCCCGTACACCAGGGAGAATGGTGTGTTCCCTGTGGCCGTTCGGACCGTGGTACGGTACGCCCATAAGCATTCACCAAGCTTCTCGTTCCAGTCATATTTGTTGGACGATACGAACTTCTTGAATAACTTGGTGATGGTTTTGTTGAATGCTTCTGCTAACCCATTCGCTGCTGGGTTGTATGGCGTCGAAGCAATATTCTGGATGCGGTACTTGTCGCAGAATCGATAAAAGGCGTGGCTTGCAAACTGCGGACCATTATCGTGGATGATCCTCCGGGGCAGTCCAAAGCGATAGATGACGTGATGCTTAAGGAAGCTGATCACGTTTGAAGTCTTGACTTCTGTAAGCGGGACAGCTTCCGCCCATTTGGAGAAGTAGTCTGTGATTGCGAGTATGAAGCGATGTCCTCGGGAGGAATGTGGGGTGATTGGACCAATAATATCTATCCCCCATGCTTCGAATGGCCAGGACGCCACTGTCGGATGTAGAAATTCGGATAGTTAGTGAATGAAGTCCGCGTGGACTTGGCAAGCTTTGCACTTTCTAGCATAGTCTATCGCATCCGCAACCATCGTGGGCCAGTAGTAGTCCATTCGGCGAAGACGGTCTTGCAATTTAGGGCCAGGCTGATGGGCCCTGCAGACACCGTCATGAGCTTCTCGTACGGCTTCTTTGCCTTTTGCGTTTGACAGACATCGAAGCAATAATCCATCATAGGATCGCCGATACAGCATTTCGTCTCTGTATCGTAGAAGAATCTGAGAGAACGCCGTCTGATGGAGGTGGCTTCCTTTGGGTTCTCGGGCAGGATGTCGTAGACGACGAAGTCAATGAATGGTTGTCTCCAATCTGGGACATCGTCGATCGTCTGGGCGGAATAACTCGCCATGAGTTGAACGTTGTTCTTTGGACAGACCAGTTCGTGGCCTATCACATCCACCGATTATTGAGTATGATTTGGCATTGCTAGGGAAGCGGCCGGACCTGCTAAGGCATCTGCTTCGATATTTTGGAGTCTGGGAACATGCTCGATGAAGAACCCTGCGAACGACGAGATGATGTCGATCGCTATCTGGTGATAGGGGATCATGTCTTCGTGGCGGACTTCGTATGAGCCCCGGATTTGATTGACGATTAACTGAGAATCGCCGTAGGCTTCAAGATATTCTACCCCCAGCTCCCTTGCAAGTTGCAGGCCAATGACCAATGCGTTGTATTCGGCCACATTGTTAGAGCAGGGTTCTGTGAGAGAGTAAGCGCGGTTAATCACCAATCCGGAAAGAGAAACCAGCACCACCCCGACTCCGACGACGATGTTGCCTTTGGGTCCAGTTCTCGAAGCGCCGTCGAAGAACATTCACCATATATCATCGTGAGAGGTTGCATGCGAGTCGACGACCTCATCTGGGATTTCTTTATATATTCTGGACGACTCCGAACCCGGGTGGGCTGCCAAAAAGTCTGCCAGGGCTTGACCTTTAACAGCCTTTTGTGGGACGAAGATCATATGATAGGGGGACAACAATATTGCCCATGTAGCGAGGCGAGAGCTGAGTGCCCCTGGTTTAGTCATGAGGACCCTGAGAGGGTTGACTCGTGAGATTACATGTATTGTTTGTCCAGTGACATAGTACCGCGTCTTCTGAATGACGAACACCAGGGCAAGACATTCCTTCTCCACAGCGGTATATCGATGCTCTGGCCCAATCATCATTCGACTGAGGTAATATATGGCTTGCTCATGGCCTGCATCGTTGTTTTGTGCCAGCAGAGCCCCGAAGGAATGTTCTATTGCTCGTACGTAGAACAGGAATGGCTTTCCAGCAACTAGGGCCACCAGGACTGGAGGGTTCGACAAATATTCTTTGATGCTGTCGAAGGCCCGCTGACATTCTTTGTCCCACACAAATGAGATACCTTTTTTCATGAGATGGGTGAATGGTCGACATCGTCCGGAGAGGTTAGAAATGAACCTCCTGATGTAAGCTAGCCTCCCTTGGAGGCCTCTGAGTTCGCAGAGATTTTGCGGGGGACCCATCTCCATGATTGCCTTTGTCTTCTCAGGGTCTACATGGATACCCTGGGCGGTGATGATGAAGCCCAAGAACTTCCCGCGGGATACGCCCAGGAAGGATTTTATGGGGTTCATTTTCAAATTGTGTGCTCGTATCAGGTCGAATACCGTCCTCAGATCCTGCAGATGGTCTCCCTTACAGCGACTCTTGACGGCAATGTCATCAACATAGCACTCCACCGTCTTGCGTAAGTGGTCTCTGAAGATGATGCTCATGGCTCTTTGATATGTGGCACCAACATTCTTCAAACCGAAAGGCATAACTGTGTAGCAGTATGTGCCAATCGGTGTTCGGAATGACGTATGCTTTTCATCGTCATGAGACATCTTGATTTGGTTGTACCCCGAGAAGCCATCCATGAATGACATACGTTCGAAGCCGCAAGTGTTGTTAATCATGATGTCTGTGATAGGGAGGGGGAATTCATCTTTGGGGCATACCTCGTTCAGATTGCGGAAGTCGATGCAGATTCGAATCTTTCCATTCTTCTTGAGGATGGGTACTAGTTGGCGACCCAGTCAGGATGTTGCTCCTCACGAATGAAGCCGCTGGCTATCAGTTTGTTGACTTCAGCTTCGATCGCATCCATGATTGTCATCACCAGTTTTCGAATTAGGGGTATTTTCATCATTTTTCAAGTTTTATAACTTTTAGGAATTTTATTTGATTTTATATGATTTTTAGGGATTTATTTGGTTTGGTTTGAATTTTACCCAATACGGACTTAAGTTGGAGACCCGGGTAGCCTGGACACTAGTAGGACCCACATACTAGCTGGACTTGGCCCACATACCATCCTAATTAGGTTAGAAACCATAAACCCAACTTCCATGGCTTAATTAGTCTTTTTAGAGGCTTAATTAGTTAATTAGAAACAAACCGAATCAAACCGAAACAAACCGAACCCAAACTAAGTCTATTGGGTTTGGAGGCTTATTGGATCACCACCCAAACCCAATATTCCCCCCCCCACCATGGTCGGCCACAAGAAGAACCCACCCCCTTTGCTTCACAACAAAGCAAACACTCTCTCTCTCTCTCAAATTTCTTTCTTTCTTTCCAAGCTCTTTTCTTCCTCAAGCAAAACCTAATCTAGGTATGCCATAAATTCATCATTTATTCCTCTTTAGCATTTATTCCCTTCACAATTATTGTAGAGGAGATGATTCTCCACACTTTGCCATAGAATTTGTAGGTTTTCCTAGAAATCTAGGTTAAGGATTAATTAGGGGTTTTTATATATAGAATGGTATATATAGAATGGTATATATATATATATATATATATATATATATATATATATATATATATATATATATATATATATATATATATATATATATATATATGAGTATATATAATTATATGTATTTGTGTGTGTGTAGGAGAATGATAGTGGTGATGGTGTGTGAGAATGAGTGTCATGAGAGAGTGGTGTTGTGTGAGAGAATGGGGTTGTGTGAGAGAGTTGTAGTGGTTTGTGAGTGTGTGTGTGTGTTTGTGAGAGTGTGTGTGTTTGTGTGAGAGTGGTGGTGTGTGTGTTGTGAGAGTGTGTGTGTTTGTGAGAGTGGTGGTGTGTGTTTGTATGTATATATATATATATATATATATATATATATATATATATATATATATATATATATATATATATATATATATATATATATATATATATATGAGTATATATAATTATATGTATTTGTGTGTGTGTAGGAGAATGGTAGTGGTGATGGTGTGTGAGAATGAGTGTCATGAGGGAGTGGTGTTGTGTGAGAGAATGGTGTTGTGTGAGAGAGTGGTAGTGGTTTGTGAGTGTGTGTGTGTTTGTGAGAGTGTGTGTGTTTGTGTGAGAGTGGTGGTGTGTGTGTTGTGAGAGTGTGTGTGTGTTTGTGAGAGTGGTGGTGTGTGTTTGTGTTGTGAGAGTGTGTGTGTATTTGTGAGAGTGTGTGAGTGCTTGTGTGAGAGTGTGTGTGTGTGTGTCTATATAAATGTGTATGTGTGTGTGTATTTACATATAGATATGGATATGTATGTGAATATATATATATAGATAGATGGTTAGATAGTTAGATATATAGATAGATATAAGGATATATAGATAGATAGATATATAGATATCTAGATAGGTATATATATATATATATATATATATATATATATATATATATATATATATATATATATATATATATATATAGAAGAGTAGGAGGAGAAGTAGAAGAGATGAAGAGAGGGGGAAGAGGAGCAACTGCAGCAGCAGTATGCAGCAGTAGGAGCAGCAGCTAGCAGCAGCTGCAGCAGCAACAAGGCAGTGGCAAGCAGCTGCAGAGCAGTCCTCCCCCTTTTAGCCCCCTTAAAACCCTCCATTTAACCCCTATAAACCCCCCTTATGTATATATATATATATATATATATATATATATATATATATATATATATATATATATATATATATATATATATATATGGATAGATAATAAGTTAGTTAGAAAGAAGAATTAGAGGAGAGAATGAGAAGAGGAAAGATTAGAAGAAGTTAGTGGATTAGAAAAGTAAGAAGTTAGAAGAAAGAGTTAGAAGAAGAGTTGAGAATAAAAATGAGAAGAGGATTAGAAGAGAATGAGGGAAAGGAAAATAGGATTAGAAGAAGAAGAATAGAAAGAATTAGGAGAAGAGAGTTAGAAGGATAGAAATTAGAATGAGAAGTAGAAGTGTAGGAATACAATTTGGAGGATTTTGAGTTAGAGGGTGAAACGGAGCTCCGAGTGTCGGAATGAGATAAAACTTGGAGGAGACCTAGAATACGTGAATTAGATTTTGCGGGTAGGCTCCCGAGTTGAAATCGGGGTTGTAGGGCGCCGGTATCACGCCGTACCATTGCGTATCTTGAGATATTCAAGATACCGGCATAGGCCGTAAGATGGACTAGACGTCCACTTTACCTAGGTATCTTGGTAGGTAATATATGTATAGGCTAGTATCTCACTACCCTAGGGAGCACGGGTCAAATACCAAGCGTAGGTAGGCTAACTTGATATTCACCTAGGCTAGAAATTTACCTTAGAAAAGGGTAAATTAGGATATTGGCCTACGGCCAAGATTTGAGTTTCAAAGTCCAAGATGGACTTGGATATGGGTTGTAGAGGTTGGTAATGATTAGAAATAGTCGCCTAGACCTAGTCTTGACCTCGGTTGACCACGGTTGACTTTTTAGACCAAAAGTCAACTATGGGTCAACACTTTACCCAATTTATTCCCAAATTCCATTAAACTTGAGCAGTTGACCAAAAGTCAACTATTAGTCACCATTGACCTAGGGTTGACCTAGAGTTGACCAGAGTTGACCCAATGACCAAAAGTCAACGGTAAGTCAACTTTTGACCTAGTTTGATTCGGATTGACTTCCAATGTCCTCCTATGACCAAGGTAGACCTAACTAGACCTGTCTTGACCTAGTATAACTTTGTTATGCCTAATATGACTTAGATTAACCCTGTACCATCTAGTTTGACCTTGTTTGACCTAGATTGACTTAGTTTGACGTGTCTTGACCTATTTTGACTCAGTATGACTTAATTTCACTTCCAAACCATTATATTGATACAGTATTCCATCTATAGGTCCTCGAGGCACTGATCTTAGACTCAGTCGACTTATCCATTACAGTACAGGCGAGTACATTCTCTGATAATATTTCTGTTTTATGATATCGTCTTTGTTTCTAGTATTTAGTGTAGATTATCCTTGTTCTCTTGACACATTGTTCACCCGGATTGATATTTGTCTGGGTCCCGTCATAAGATGTTATTCCTCTTATATATGGTATACACTGGGCAAGTCTTCATTGTTTATTGTTCATTGTATAGATACGATTCCTGCGTAGGCTCGCGACCTCCTCAGAGAATATGTATCATGACGTGTCATGACTGGATCCACTATATTAGTCAGGAATGGGGGTGTTAGCGTAGATATGTGATCAATACCCCACAGTATTATATTGTATCATCATTGTATAGTGTTAATCATACACTCACGTATGATTAGCCAGGCCAAACATTGTATCAAGTTCTAAGCCGATCACATGTTGAAACTAATACTAACTCACATAGATATAGTTCCAAATTTTTGTACATAATTTATACTATTTTTTCTGTTCTTACATTCAGATTACAGTCTTGACATGCCTTACCATGATTCATGTACACATTATTTACCTCATAGATTCTCTCTATTTACTGCTATATTTTTAATATCGTCTAACTAGAACTATTATTGAGATTTGTGCTCGTTCCATCCTGACTGGATATGTTGACAAAATTTTACAGATTGTGGCGAGGAGGATTGTCCTACCTACTACGGTCCGGTTGACGTAGTGGGCGTAGACTTGGAGACCTTGGTTCAGCAGGGCTTAGCTCCGCCCGACGAGCCTCTAGCTTAGTTTAGTTAGACTAGACATTTTGGACTGGACCTTGTCTCCAGCTTGCTACTTATGTTATTATATTATAGTTTGGATTGTATTAGAGACTGGGACTTAGACTTGTATATTATTTGTGTTGGACTCGACAGGTTATTTATAGTCTTGTTGTTTTTATCTTTCAGTCTTTGCTTATCTTAGAATTGTGATTGAGTATTCATATATTATCATTGCTTGTCCTCCGTTCGGAGTTGACCATATTCTCGACAGGTTTTGATATGTATATAAACTGTTGTTATAGTAGAAAACCTACAGCATTTCACGCCATTTTTACGGTGAGGCTGGGCGTTGTTACGTACACGTGCCCTTATAGCGGGTGCGGGTCGTGACACGTTTTAGTGGTGGCCCACGTAGGTCAGAAGTCGCAATTAGTTCGATGTCGTAGTGGTGCTCGACTTAGAGTGCTGCTACGAGCCTGCTATTGTTTTAGAAGATATATGCTATAGGCTAAGAGTACTCAATCACAGTAGGATCTTTCCTTGCTTATCTTGCTTACCGTCTTGATATTGATTTACTGTTTTCTAGCTGTCCTCCTTTGATATAATCCTTCTTGTGCCATATTGATATCTTCTTTCAATCTGTCTTCAGGATGGTGCAGACCAGGTCCCAGCATCCTGAGTCCGCGGACGCGAAGAGGTCTGCTATGACTCGCGGACCTGATCCGGACACTCCTGCTGCAGTCGGAGTGTCAGCATCAGCAGCTTTTGGGGGCGCTCCTCCGCTGGTTACGAGGGCTGACCCCGGGGTTGCTATGACTTTTTCGGCCGCAGAACCAGTGGTTGATGCGGGCGCTATTCCTCCTGCTGCACAGCGGATTCCTCCGCTGGTTGCAGACATACTTCCACCTCCACCTCCTCTGCCTACAGATATGGGGCAGATGCTCACCTTCCTCCAGCAGATGCTGGAGACTCAGAGAGCCCAGGCCGAGGCTCAGCAGAGACAGACAGACGCGATGCGTCAGGGCATGGAGGATGCC
>JANAVB010005062.1:0-36388 GCA_029216955.1 Iris pallida
CCCACCCATACATAATCGCACGTTTCATTTACTTGTGCAGCTTAAACCCTTTCAATTGTCTTTCTAGTCTTGCCTTAGGATTCATTTTAGGACAAGGACGTCTCAGTTGATAACTAGCGATGCAACGACAAGGTCGTGCAACGACAGGGTCACGCTATCTTACCAATGTGTGTTTTGATCGAGGCAGTGCCTCATCGCTTAGGTACTTGGCCAAACTTCAAGGCGGGACGGCAGGGTCGTGCCACATTCTATTCCAACTTAGACTTGTTCAAGACTGTGCTTTGTCGAGGGGCAATTCACGTGAACTCGCCGTGCCAGGACCTTTGATTAAACTCAAGTGCCACTAGACCAATTCTTGTGCTAACGATTCAAGTGCCAGGGGACGGCAACGGGACGACTCGTGCAGGTCGTGCCTTAGACTTTACTTAGACTTTGCTCGTGCTTCAAGACTGAGGCCGCGCCTCGCAAGTTATCAAGACTTATCGTGCTACCGCCTTGCGGCCTTCCTGTTCGACTCATGAACCAACTTTAGACAAGACTTGTGAACCATAGTATTACTTTCCATTTACATTTCGACGCCATCTATCGTGCCAAGCACGGTACCTATGCTGCAGCCCAGTCTTAGGCCCAACATTGTGTTCCCGACAAAACAAGCATTCAAGTTCTAGACACAATCCAAAGGCATACACGCGGTGTGCCGCTATTGCCGACACATCTACATGAGTGGTCACTAGCAATTTCAAGCTATCTTGGACATGGCTCGGCAGGGGTATCGGTCCGCCCTTCTAAGGGTAGCTAGCCCCGGAAGCGCCGATACTCCCATGCGGTCATCCAGCATCCTACTTTGAGCCACACTCGCTTCTCCCGGGCGGATGATCCCGGTGCCCGGAGGAGATCACCCGAGAAGACTACACCTTGTCGACAAGTTGTCCATGACCATGCAAGACTCGATCTATCCCATCTATCCAGTCTTTCCTTAACATGACCATGCATTCCTTTATTCTATCGAGACTCCCAAGCCGCGGGACCAATCTCGTGTGCGGAACTTATCAAGTATTCAGGCAGGACATGACCGGACAGGACCGGCATGCTTATTCAAGTATTCAAGCAGGACATGACCGGACGGGACCGGCATGCTTAAAAGTATTCGGCCGTGGTTCGTGCCTTAGACAGGCATGGTTCTCTAGGCGACGCTAACGCTCAAGTCATAAACTTATACGACGAGCCTTGTTCTCAAAGGACTACCTGACTTGACAACCGCAGCTAGAGTGGGACAGCGCTAGGAATGGCTTCGTTAGCCTAGAGCAACTCTTGTTGACTTATACGGGCAATGACTCGACGAGCGAAGGCTACGCCGAGCTACGCATCGAGGGAACGTGCTAGGCACGGGGTCGACTTAACAACCAAGTCTTGGGTGCCTAGACTTAAGCCAACAAGCCGTACAAAGACGACTTAACTTGCGGGACATGCGAAGGCTATGCCAAGCCTTGCGGGACCGGACCGTGCATGCTTTGTTAAGCATTCGTGCGGGCGACGCCTATGACTTAGGCTTATTCAAGTATCGGGACAAGTCGACGGGACCGTGCATGCTTGGTTAAGCATTCACGTGGGCGACGCCTATGACTTAGGCTAATACGAGTGTCGGGACGAATCGACGGGACCAACCGGATATGCGAAGGCTATGCCAAGCCTTGCACAATGGGACCGTGCCTGCTTTAGCAAGCATTTACACAGGCGACGCCTAAGACTTAGGCTATTTCAAGTGTCGGGGCAATTTAGCAACTTAGGCCACTTCCTTCTCCCAAGCCACGGGATTGATGGATCGAGTGTCATTTGAAAGCACGCTGAGCTGACTTCTATGTTGATCGTTGGACCATCTCCATATTCTAGGACACTTCCGACCCGACGGGATTACTCCCTTAGCTATGTTGGTGCGTAGCTTTTATATTAGCCTACTTGTGCAAGTTGAAAATACGATTTATTATGTGTAAGCTAAGATGGAGTAAGTTCACCGAAACTCCCCCACCTGAACGATGTCTCCGGGCGAGCCGTTGTAAGGCTTAGTTCCAACGCCGTCGGCGTTTTGATTTCTCCGATTAACTTTGTGGGTCGGGGCACTACAGGTACTGTACCCTGCAGATCTAGGGTATCTGTCTCTAAACCCACTACGTCCGGTGGGCCGTAGTAAGTGCAATAATAGTCCTCATCTGCATCTGTAATATTTTCAACATATCCGGTCATGATGGAACGAGTACAATCCACTAACAACAGTTCACAAGATATGACAAAAGCTATAAGACTGTAAATAGAGAGTATACACAAGAAATCATGGAATGTACTATGAGTATCATGGCATGGTAAGCTGTAAATCTTAGAGCTAGAATAAGGCAAGTAAAACTGATCATGGCATGTACAAGAATTAAAAATCATCTATCTAGGTATGTGAGTACTAGCTACAATATGTGGCCGGCTTGGGAACTTGGACAATAGTAACAGACCTGGTTAATCATACGTGGTGTATGATCAACACTCACAATCAATAGGTGCACAATGGGTGCATATAGGCTTTGACCATATATCTACACTAATACTCCCCGTCCCCGACTGGTAGACTAGACCCAAGCAAGAACGTTACGACACGGGATTCTACGAGAAGGGAGCAAGTCTTCTCGAGAATCAGTGTCCATATACTGCATAAGAACTACAAGGGGCTTGCACAATATATACCAAGATAACGAGGAATAACATCTCATGCGGGATCCATGAATACCAATCCGTGTGACCAATGTGTCGAGAACAAGCATATCTACACTAATTACATGAATTATAACAATCATCATAAATTGGAAAAAGTGTCAGAGAATGTACTCGCCTGTGATATGATATATATTCAACCGGATCCAATGCAGCGCCTCGAGGACCTATAGATAACAAGATGTATCAATACTATGTTTAGGAAGTAAAGTCAAATCATATTAAATCCTATTAAGTCATTCTAGGTCAAGACAAGTCTAGTTAGGTCAACATTGGTCATAGGAGAACATTAGAAGTCAACCCGTATCAAACTAGGTCAAAAGTTGACTTACAGTTAACTTTTGGTCAACGGGTCAACTCTGGTCAACCCTAGGTCAACCTAGGTCAATGGTGACTAACAGTTGACTTTTGGTCAACCGTTCAAGTCTAATGGAATTTGGGACTAAATTGGGTAAAGTATTGACCCATAGTTGACTTTTGGTCTAAAATGTCAACCGTGGTCAACCAAGGTCAAGACTAGGTCTAGGCGACTATTTCTAATCATTACCAACCCTTACAACCCATATCCGAGTCCATCTTGGACTCCGAAACCCGTTCTTGGCCGTAGGCCAATATCTTAATTTACCCCTTACAAAGGTAAATTTCTATCCTAGGCAAATACCAAGTTAGCCTACCTACGCTTGGTATTTCGACCCGTGCTTCTTAAGGTAGTAGGATACTAGCCTATACATTTATTACCTACCAAGCTTCCTAGGTAGAGTGCACATCCAGTCCATCTTACGACCTATTGTCGATTATCTTGAATATCTCAAGATACGCAATGGTACGGTGCGATACCATCGCTCTAAAACCCGATTTCAACTCGGGAGCCTACCCACAAAGTCTAATTCACCTAATCTAGGTCTCCTATAAGTTTCAATGCGTTCCGACACTCAGGGCTCAATTTAACCCTCTAACTCAATCTCTCTAAATTGATTTCCTATTTTTCCCTTCCCCCTATCCTACACTACTACTACACCACTCCTCTTTCCCTTATACTTCTTTTTTTTCCCTTCTCCTTATTCTATTCTTATCCTTACTCTCATTCTTCTACTTCTCCTTATCCTTTTCCTTCTTCTCATTCTTTTCCTCATTCTTCTTATTCTAATTCTTCCTCTTCTAAGTCTTCCTATTCTTCTTCTTCTAATCCTTCTTCTTATTCTTCTTCTTCTAATCCTTCCTATTCTTCTTCTTCTAATCCCTCTTCTTATTCTTCTTCTTCTTCTCTTCCTATTCTTCTTCTTCTAATTCTCTTCCTCCTTCCTCCTAAAGCTACTGCTGCTCCTGCTTATGCTATGCTGCTGCTGCCAATGCTGGAGCTGCTGCTGCTGCTCCTATCTGCTGCTGCTGCTGCTACTGCTATCTGCTGCTGCTGCAACTGCTACTTCTTCTCCCCCTTCTTCTTCTATCTCTTCCACTATATATATATATATTATATATATATATATATATATATATATATATGTATATATATATATATATATTATATATATATATATATATATAGATGGTTAGTATATATTATATACATATATATATATATATATATATATATATATATATATATATATATATATATATATAATATATATGATATATATATATATATATATATATATATATATATATATATATATATATATACACATCTATATATGTAAATACATACACACTCACATATCTATATATATATATAATTACATACACACACACACTCTCACTCAAACACACCACTCTACACACTCTCTCCCACTCTCACACAAACACACACTCTCACACACTCTCCTCTACACACACACACAAATACATATAATATATATACATATATACACTTATATAAAGGAAAACCCCTAATCAAATCCTTAAACTAGTTTTAGGAAAACCTACAAAATCTATGGTTAAAGTGTAGAGGGTGGTCTCCTCTACATTTATTGTGAAGGAGTAAATGAAATAGAGAGAATTAATGGGGATTTAAAAGCATACCTAGAAATGGGTCTCTTGGAGAAGAAGCTTCAAAAAGAAAATAAAATGGAGAGAGAAGGTTGCTTAGAAGTGAAGAAAAGAGGAGAGGGGTTGCTCCACTTGGCCGACCAGGGGGGGCTTGGTGAGTTTGGGTGGAGACCCATTAAGCCCCCAACCCATTAGACTTAGTTTGGGTTCGGTTCGGGTTTGATTTGGTTCAGTTCGTTTCGGTTCAACTCTAAATTGACTAATTAAGCCTCTAAATGACTAGTTAAGCCATGGGAGTATTGGTTTATGATTTCTAGCCTAGTTAGGATGGCATGTGGGCCAAGTCCAGCTAGTATGTGGGTCCCACTAGGGTCCAGACTATCCGGGTCTCCAACTTAAGTCCAAATTAGATAAAATTCAAACTAAATCAAACAAATCCCTAAAAATCATATAAAATCAAATAAAATTCCCTAAAATTATAAAACTTGGAAAATGATGAAAATACCCCTAATTCAAAACTGGAGGTGACATGAACTCCCCTTGTTTGGGCAGTTCCCCACCCTGTGGTCCGGGGCACCGCAAACCAAGCACAAACCCTGTGCTCGGCGACACTCTGATACCACATGTCCTGGCTTCCCGTAGTATGAACATCCCACTGCGGAATACTGCTTCTGCTTCTGCAGCTGAGGGTGTGTCAGGGTGGAATGCTGAACCGACGTCACTGAGGCCGCCCGCCTTGGAGCTACAATGGTCAAAGCCCTGGCTGCCGGGGCTGGTGCTGAAGACTGATTCATCTGACCATGGGATCGCTTCCGACCTCCGGTCCTATCCACGATCCTCTGGGAGGTATACTCATGCCTCCTAGCTGCTCTCAATACTGCATCAAAAGTCTGATGCTCAAACTGCTCCACGGCCAAGAGAATCTCCAAGTGAAGCCCCTGCTGGAACCGCTGGGCTCTGTCGAACTCGGTCCCCACCAAGGTGTTTGCCATTAAAATCCTTTATTGCAAATTTTTAATACAAACAGAACAGTGTTACAATATAGGACTTAGACGTAGTCCTAGGAGTACACTTTTGTTTATCTGGGTCCCTTGTGCCGATGGAGTGAGTGGTAATGCGTTGACTCCGTTGACGATATGACGACGGTTATCGGTTCTCTGAAGACTTGGATTGCTCTGGGTGCTGGAGCTTGCTGAGAGGAGAAAGACGTTGAGTGTCTGTATCTGCCTCTCTGGTAGTTGTATGGTCTGCCAGTGTGTAGGTAGATAGGTGTGTACCTGTGGAAGAAGGAAATGATCTCTCTATTTATAGCTTTACAGGCTAGCTGCTCATGCGCATATGTAGGATACGCCTATACGCGGGGACGCTACGTGTTGATTGCTGATGGAGGCACATGAACGATGTGCCCTGATCGAGGGGTTGAATTCTTCATACTGCTGTTGTGGACCGGCATGAGGAAGCTTTGGCTCGTAGATCTTTGATTTGGTGGGAAATGATCTGGTAGGATGCGCCTAGGATTTGGCGCATGAGGAAGCTTTGGCTCGTAACCTTAGGAGTCACGAACCATTCGGGGAGCATGGCTTTCGAGGCGCATGTGAGGCTTCAGAAGTGACTTAACTCCTGTCTTTCGGGATCAGAGAGCAGTCTGAGGCGCATGGCTTTTGAGACGCATACAGAGCTTTAATGGTAACTTTCCTTCTGTCTTTAGGGATCAGTGAAAAGTCTGAGACGCATAGCTTTTGAGGCGCATGCAGATTTGGACGCATGGCTGCAGAGGCGAATGCAAGCAGTTGGGTGGCCACGTGGCAGTAGCCGTCGGAGGAAAGTAATGATGATGCTGATGTTGGCGACGCTTTGTCTTCTAAAAAAGCTGTCAATTGTTCCGACTTTGGGAGGTGTGCTGCCAACTCTGTCAGTTCAACATTTAATGTTTCTGACATTCGATGGACAGCTGAGTGGGTACGTCGATTGGCATTCCACTAGGCGTATGGGGAAGCATGGGGGCACATCCTCTGTGATGCGCTTGGTACTGAAGGGCGCGTCTTGATGCTGAAGGGCGCGTCTGTGTGATGCGCTGACTGGCCGGCGTATCTGCTTCGTGACACGTCTTTTAATGGTTCGTCTGTTGAGTTCTTCGAGTCGTTAATGACTCTCTGACTTAGCTGAATTTGAAGGGGAGAATTCATCATCATGAATACAAGTTTATTGCACTAACTTCGGGAAGGTTGCCACTTGGCGCATGGGTTTGATTTGCCCTGGCCTATGAATGGCAACGGTTTGAGAGAGTTTTGTTGTCTCTTCCTTGACTTCTTGACGAAGATGGATTCGACTGATCCTCCTCCTTGGCAAGACGTTGTAATGTAGATGATGGTTCTCCTTGTTCAAATAAGCTTTGACGGTTTAACTCCTTCAGAAGATAAGAGCCCCAGGCTGGTAGATGCGCCTGTGCGTTGACGAGGAAATAATTCACTCTGACGGGGCGGAGTAATACGCTGGAAGACAGGTACAGCAGGTTGCAACTGTTGGAACACTGACTGCCTTGGTGGTAGAGCCACTGTCTTGCGGTAGCAGCAGTTGATGGCGATCGTAGCACAAGTGTGCCCTGTGAGGGGCGCATCATGCTTGTTGGTCGGCTCTCCTGATCGACGTTTATGAATGATCACATTACGCAAATCGTTAGAGGAGAGTGCCACCTTCACACCCCCATCAGACGCATGGCAAGACCAAGCGCCGGGGTGGTTAAGTGAAAATGCCACCTTTATACCCCCCATCAGACGCATGGCAAGGCCAAGCGCCGGGGTGGTCAAGTGAATGCTGCGCCCCCTGATCTCCCGATTAGTAGTGGGGGAACAACATTTAAAGTGACTTGAACGGACCTCAGACGCACAACCAGAAGAGGCACGGGAGTTCAAGACCACTGGGTTTGCCTTGCTCGACTTGGTTGTGAACGCAATAGATGCACCCAAGTGAGACAAGGACTTTGAAGGTCGGCTCGTTTCTGGTGCAGAAGCACCTGAGTCGACCTTATATAGCTTACCATCAGGAGTGCACATGATTGTGAGTGCATGCTTTTGGTTTACCTGCTGGCATAGCACGTTTGAGGCGCATGGCCCGTGCCGCCTTGGACTTCTTCGTACCAGCCCATAGGGCGCATAGTACTCAGAGTCCAAATTATCCTCGCCATGACAGCGAGTGAAGAACTTGCAGCCAACCCAGAAGAAGAGAAGGACAACTGCAACTTTTTGTGGCTCGAACGGGCTCCCTGGTACGGGTTCCCTTTTCTTTATTTATTTTTGGTGCCCTTTTCAAATGAGGCAAGAGGGCTCTATATAGAGTGGAATGAGACCTCCCTTCTTCTCCTTTCCGATATGGGATTAAAAGCAAGGTCCCTTCTTTTTCATGCTTCTACAAGACCCCCTTTAAAGTTTTTAAAACTTTTGGACAAGTTTTGAAATACTTTGAACAAGAAGCATGAATGGTAGAGCTGTTTAGGTGTGATAATCCTATCAGAGGTAGTATGGACATGATAGGTTTGGGTACTTCCACTGGGGAATTTATGTGGACTTATCATCCATGGCGCACCTTGGTTTTAGGTACAGATAATAAGTTGAAAGAGAGAGAGAGAACCAACATATTTACTTAGAGGTAATATGGACGTGGTAAATATGGGATTGATGGTAGAGCTTTCCTACTTAGAGGTGATATGAACGTGGTAGGAATGACTCTGGAGGGAGATACGCAAAACTACTCAGAGGTAATATGGACATGGAAGTTCTGCTGGAGATGTAAACTTTTACTCTCTATTTGAAAATAAAGAATACAAAGTTTTTATGGTGTGTTCATTTTTGCTGTCATGAACTTGATGATTTGTGTGGACCTATTATCTTCTGCGTACCTTGGTTTTTAGGTACAGATAATAAGTTTGAGAGAACCCTCATATTTGCTCAGAGGTGATGTGGACATGGCAAATATGGGATTCAAGTGGTGGAATCTCCCTACTCAGAGGTGTTATGGACGTGGTAGGAATGATCCTGGGGGATACGCGGAACTACTCAGAGGTAATGTGGACGTGGAAGTTCTGCGATCAATGTAAGACAACGCAAGGGTTATCTGTACGGGATGTTTACTCAGAGGTAATGTGGACGTGGTAAACATGATGGGTAGCGTAGTCTTATGGGATGTAAGATTCTGCTTTGTAGGATGTAGGGGGGACAACTCAGAGGTGATGTGGACGTAGTTGTCCTTCTACTGGAGGATGCTACGGAATAGCTGGGTTCCAGTAGCGTATGATTTTATGGAAGGGATTTGTCTGTGAGCCCTGATAATTGGGTCCACAGATCCCCTGGTGGAAGCACATGTCTGAAAGATGTCAAGAGTAGTACTTCTTTAGGAACTTGCCGTTGATGGGCATCATGAACAAGTCCCCATTGGATTTGGCGAGGCGGTAAGCACCGTTTGAGTATACCGTCTCTATGATGAAAGGTCCTTCCCATTTGGGCTCGAACTTTTCTGGTGTCTTGTGAGTCGACACCATCGGCCTCCTGACTGCCAGAACTAGGTCGCCAACTTGGAAAGTCCTCTGCTTGACCTTCTTGTTGAAAGCATGTGATATACGGGCTTGGTAGAGTTCGATGCATTGTTGAGCTAGGAGACGCTTTTCGTCAAGTGCCTCCAGTTTCCGCAGATAACGACGTTGATTGCCTTCTTCTGTGAGTTGGTTTGTGATTGCTACACGGAGTGAGGGTATCTGGATCTCGAGAGGCAGTACCGCTTCGCTCCCGTAGACCAAGGAGAATGGTGTGTTGCCTGTCGGGGTCCGTACCGTTGTGCGGTAGGCCCAAAGGCATTCGCCGAGCTTTTTGTCCCAGTCGCGTTTGTTAGATGACACGACCTTTTGAGTAGCCTGACGATAGTTTTGTTGAACGCCTCGGCCAATCCGTTTGCTGCCGGATTGTAGGCGGTTGATGCCACATTTTGAATACGATTCTTGTCACAGAATCTGCTGAAAACATGGCTAATGAACTGAGGACCATTGTCGTGGATGATCCTCCGGGGTACTCCAAAACGGTAGATGACGTGGTGCTTGATGAAGCTGATCACCCTGGAGCTTTTACTTCTGCCAGCGGAACTTCTTCTGCCCATTTGGAGAAGTAGTCGGTGATTGCTAGGATGAAGCGGTATCCTCTTGATGAAGAAGGGTGATCGGTCCTATAATGTGCATGCCCCAAGCTTCGAAGGACCATGAGGCGACTGTAGGATGTAGTGGTTCTGACGGTGTATGAATAAAGTCTGCGTGAAGCTGGCACGCATGGCATTTCTTAGCATATTCGACAGCGTCAGCGGCCATGGTTGGCCAGTAGTAGCCCATGCATCACAGTCGGTCCTGCAACTTAGGACCAGGTTGATGGGCCCCGCAGGTTCCATCGTGAGCTTCTCGAAGGGCTTCGGCTGCTTCTTCGTTGGACAAACATCGAAGGAGAAGTCCGTCGTAGGAGCGTCGGTACAATATTTTAGTAGCCGTATCGTAGTAGAATCGAAGAGACTGCCTCCTGACTGAGACGGCTTCTTTCGGGTCCTCTGGGAAAATTTCGTAGACAGCAAAGTCGATGAATGAGAATCTCCAGTCTCGGACGTTAACCCCAGTACTCGTTGACATGGCATGGGCCACTTGTGAGCACAGGTTATTTTTAGAGCAGACCAGGTCTCGACCCACTACCGTGACGTAGTTTTAAGTTCCGAGGGGTACTGCTAATGAGGCTGCGAGGCCGGCCAGAGCATCAGCCTCTAGATTTTGTAGACGAGGTACGTGTTCGACGAAGAACCCGGTGAAGGTTGAAATAATGTTCAATGCAACTTCATGGTAAGGGATCAGATCTTCGTGGCGAATCTCGTATTGCCCTCTGATCTGGTTTACGACGAGTTTTGAGTCGCCGTAGGCTTCCAGATGATTCACCTCCAGCTGTTGTGCTAGCTGGAGTCCCATAATGAGCGCGTTGTACTCAGCAACATTGTTGGAGCACGGCTTTGAAAGAGAGTAAGCACGCTGGATGACCAGCTGATCGGGGGAGACTAACCCACCCCCACTCCAGCGACGATTTGGCCTTTGGGGCCTGTTCTTGAAGCGCCATCGAAAAACATCCGCCAGACGGAGCCTTCTTCGGTGACGTTTGATTCTTAGACCTCATCCGGGATCTCTTCGTAGAGTCTTGAGGACTCTGGGATGGGGTGTGCAGCTAAGAAGTCAGCTAGAGCTTGACCCTTAACAGCTTTTTGTGGAACAAACACCATATTGTATGGCGTTATCAAGATCGCCCATATGGCAAGCCGGGAGTTTAATGATCCTGGCTTTGTCATGAGGACCCTGAGCGGATTGACTCGAAAAACGACATGAATTGTCTGGCACGAGACATAATGACGAGTCTTTTGGATGGCAAATACTAAAGCCAAGCACTCCTTTTCAACGAGGTTGTACGGTGTTCGGCCCCGATGAGTGTTCGACTGAGGTAGTAGACTGCTTGCTCATAGCCTGTATCGCTGTTCTGAGCCAGCAAAGTGCCGAGAGAATGATCCATGGCACGGACATAGAGGAGAAATGGTTTGCCGGCGACTGGTGCCACCAGGACTGGCGGGCTTGTCAGATAAGCCTTGATATCGTCGAAAGACTTTTGGCACTCCTCTGTCCAGACGTAAGAGACTCCCTTCTTCATGAGCTGAGTGAAGGGTTGACATTTGCCAGAAAGGTTTGCTATAAACCTTCGGATATATGCCAGACGCCCCTGTAGGCCTCGAAGCTCCCGAAGGTTCTTTGGAGGGTCCATATCAAGGATGGCTTTGGTCTTCTCGGGATCGACATGAATGCCTTTCGCCGTGATGATGAAGCCCAAGAACTTTCCGCTAGAAACCCCTAGGAAGGATTTAGCGGGGTTCATCTTGAGTTGATGCGCCCGCATGAGATCGAAGACCGTCTTGAGGTCTTGCAGGTGATCTCCTTTGAGACGGCTCTTGACTGCGATATCGTCAACATAGCATTCGACTGTCTTACGAAGGTGTTGACGGAAAATGGTGCTCATAGCTCGTTGGTATGTCGCACCAGCGTTCTTCAAGCCAAAGGGCATCACTGTGTAGCAGAAAACGCCCTTTGGAGTCCTGAATGATGTGTGTTTTGCGTCATCAGGGAACAACTTGATCTGGTTGTAGCCCGAATACCCGTCCATGAAAGACATGCACTCGAAGCCACATGTGTTGTCGATCATCACGTCGGTGATTGGAAGCGGGAATTCATCTTTTGTGCAAGCAGAGTTGAGGTCCCTGAAGTTGATACAGACTCATATCTTCCCATTCTTCTTGGTGACGAGGACGACGTTGGCTACCCAATCTGGGTGTTGCTCTTCACGGATGAAGCCACTGGTCAAGAGTTTGTCTACCTCCTGATCGATGGCGTTCATGATGTCCGGACGGAAGCGCCGCTGTTGTTGTTTGATAGGCTTGGCATCAGGTAAGATGTTCAGCCTATGCATCGCGATCTGGGGATCGAGTCCCGGCATATCTTCGTAACTCTAGGCGAAGATGTCGATATACTCTTTAGCCAGCTGGATTAAAGATTCTCGGTCTTCTCCTTTTAGGCTTTTGCTGATGAAGATGGGTTTGGAAGAAGATCCATCCCCAAGGTTGATCTGTTCGACTTCGTCTTCGGTGGAAGGTTCACGTAATTCAAAACGAGACTCCCATTGTTGTCCTAGGCATTGAGCCCAGGGTTCTTCTTCGAAGAATTCCGACGCTTGGTCTTCGCCTTCTTCTTCTTGAGATTGTGCAGACGTCATGTTGGCTGACAGCACCCTCTTGAAGACTGAGTCGATACTGGTATCGGAGTCCCACGTTGATGCTTCAGACGAGTGAGAATGTTCTACTTCTTCCGCATCTGAACTCTCTGGAGTTGACGACGGCGTGACATAGCCTACCCCCGTCGAGTTCGATTGTAATAGTCCTGCGGCTTTCCTTTAGGTGTTGGAAGCCGGAGAGGGAGACGTCGACCCTTGCTGTAGTTCAGGCCTTTGTCGCTTTTTAGGTCGTAACCCATCTTTTGGATGAGGTACTTTGCCTTGTCCGTGTACCGATAGAGTTGCATTCTGCCGGCATCTGGTTCTGGCTCGAGTGGCGGAAGGTCTTGATGACGCTCAACCTTGCTGAAGATGATGGATTCTTCGTCTCGACTACGTGGTGGGACTATGTAACAGACCCCTTGGGACGGGACTACTCGATTTACATGATGGAAGGTCGTTATTTGTGTTTGCAACGACCGTAGAGCGTTATCTAATGTATACATGGCATTCCAATGTGGAAGACTAGAATAATTAAAAGACACTCTGTTATTGATGAAATATGAGATTTTATCCCGCGGGATTACATTGTCTAGAGAAGGGGCATCTACATCAGCCGAGATATATTCCCCCAACTCTTCATCTGTAAGTACTGGAGTAGGATCGGGAGAGTCCACCACAGTGTTGGCTTTGGAGTCCGAGAGGACTACGTGAGCCTTCTCTGGCGGCTGAGATGGCGGCGGCTTGCCCTTAAGACGCACCTTCAGAGGTGCCTCCACTGTAGCTCCAGTGATTGGCGTCTTTCCATGTAGTTTTGCCACGAGAGGAGCCGATGTTTGAGGCGGCTTTCCCTTGAGCCGTATCTTCAGGGGAGCTTCAGGAGCAGCTTGTGCTTTTTCGGGCAGTTTAATGCTCATGGGAGGCAACTTCTGAGGCGGTTTGCCTTTGAGTCGGATCTTCAAAGGAGCATCGGGAGTGACCTCAGGCTCTATGTCCGGCTCTGCTGCCGTTTCTGCTTCGTCGTCAGCATCATTGGCTTCCTCCCGTCCAGTGATTTGTATAGGTCAGCATCGGTGAAGTAGGCTTCAATCCCTTTGAAAGGGTCGATGTCTGCGAACTCCGTACGGATGACGTTGTTGGTGGACACGTACTTCATACATTGGTGGAGCGTGGACGGCACCACCATGTACTCATGCAGCCATGGGCGACCCAACAGAAGGTTGTAGTTGACTTCAGCGTCCACGACATAACAAGTGACCTCGGTTCTGAGGTTACCGATGTGGCACTTTAGTCGTATTTTGCCCAGTGGTTCGCTTTTACTGGCGTTGAAGCCACTAATTGTTGTGTTGGAGGGCGCCAGTCGGTACATTGGGATCCCCAGTATTGAGAGCAGCGTCTTCGGGATGATGCTGAGGGAAGACCCCGGATCGATCTGAATCCGCTTCACCTTGACTGAACCGATATACCCTGTATAGTACAGCGGCCTATTGTGTCGGTTGTGTTTGAGCAGCTTGTCTTGTTGGGTGAAGGTTATATTGGGGATAACCTCATCCGCACAATGACAGTGCGTGCATACAGTCGGGAGATCTTCAGGCTGCTTGACCTGACTGAGAAAGGATTCAACATCCTTCAGAGCTTCACAGAGAGCTTCTCGGGAGTCTTTGGAAAGACGAAGGAGCTCGAACAGAGATAGGCGGGCAGGAGTACTGGCCAGTTGTGCCAGTATGTCGAAGTTGTGGGGCTTGGCTAGCCCCAAAGCATTCTCCTTTCGTAGAGGCCTGTCGAAGCGGGCCTCTATTTGCTTCTGCTTATTGGCTGCTGGGGGCTTAGACGGGCCCTCGTCCTGGACAGCAGGGACAGTGCCAGGAGGCACCACCTCGACGGCAGCTTCGTCGGGTTGGACGTTCTGTTGTGAACGCATCTGTACAGGAAGTGCCTCTTCCGCTGAAGAAGAGACCGTGCGGCAAGACTTGATCTTCCTGCCTTTGGATTTGGAGGTTGGGCGTACCTCCGGTTGAGTCACCTCGGAGACGAGATCGGGGTGAACCCATAGGATCTCTCCCCAAGATGTGGTGAGTGGGATGAGTCCACTCACGTTGTCACGGGTAGGTGGTAGGTTAACCACCACCATTGTCGCCTTAGGGATAGGGATGACGCCATCTTGTGTTCTAGTCGGCGGCAGGGTGCCAAACTGGAGTGACACCACGTTGGCTGACACCGTCTTCTCTTCGTAGTCGACGGAGATTACATCCGCATTGATCATGCGCTGGATGTAATTCTTCAGGACATAGCAGTCCTTGGTTGGGTGTCCGACAAACCGATGGTAGTGACAGTACCTCGGGTTGTCCACTTTCCCAACCTCATCGGGATGCTTCGGGTCCGGAAGCTTGATCTTGTCACCCTGCTACAGTATCTCAAAGAGTTGCAGGGTGTCTTCGTCGTTGAACGAATAAACCTCCTTCGGCCTTGGTGCAAGTGGAGGTTTCTGAGTAGGTGCTGACGCACCTTTTGAGGCATTGACAGTCAATGCCTGTTTCTCCTTTGTCTCTCGTCCAGGGTTTGTCACGCCCCAGAACCAGAATACAGGAGAGCGGGGGCAGACATAGCCAGCTACGTATATTGAAATGGATTCCACCTCGCTATACGGTCACGGCTGTCTAGATACATGAGGGTTTACTACAAGCCAACAGTCTCCTATGGTCATGAACAAGCCTAGTGTCTCAATCTCAAGCAAGTAAGTAAATGTTACAAGATGTATGATCATTAAATATACAATAATAAGGCGTTCCAAATATTACATATTCAGCTGATCATGAAGCTAGTCGTTACAAAATGTTAGGACTAACAAGAGTTTAGTCATACATGATCAACCCTAGGATCTGTCAATCATGTTACAGCCCGTAGGCAGACAGTAAGTAAGTGTAATCGAGCTAAACAGGTGCTCGTCGGCTAAAATGCCTTAAAAGAATATTTTTACAATAGAGTGGGAGAGCCAAAAATAACCCACTCGTTGCCCTGGTTACGCCTGGTGTTCACCATTGGGCTGGAAAAGCGGTAGATCCTCTGGAGCTGCTCCGAAATCTGGCCATACAAAACCAGCTGGGTCAGATCCCAGAAAGAGCAAGTGCCACAAAGGAAGCTTCACTTAGGAACTAAAACCAGTAATCAACACAAGAGCATAAATAAAAGTAAGAACTAGAAATAAAAAATACATCAGGGTGATATACGACGAGATAACCATGGAACTATTCAGATAACCGGGTTACAACCCGTAAACCAAACAAGGACCGGGGTTGTAACCCTTCGTCTGAACGGAACTTGGTTTTCTACCATTTATCGGCAAGATAATATAAGAAAATCAGGACATGTAACAGGATCAAGACAAGACTAGACTGGTTAGACTCCATCCAATTATTTCACGGCCAAGCAAGAATTACGGCTTGATACTTTAACTAACTAGGGTTATCACAGGCCTAGTTACTAACAAGATGCAGTGAGATTACTCCACAGCCACAAGCCCTGCAGACCATCCAGGTTACCCAGGTTAAAAGATTTAGAGTTGAATTCAGGTGGGTTCATCGTCCAGGAAACGAATGTACCCTTAGGTAGCTTGAAGGGTGCAACACATGACAGTGTGCTGGAAATGTGCCCTACTCGACGGCAGGCTACAGATCCCAAGGCGTGCCCAGGTAACGGGATTGCCTGTAGCTGGGAGATCTCTTTACGACTAGTGTATTAATCTAGTTATTAGCCTTAGTCCATTTCAATAGGTACTCCTGACCGTGGTACTCAGGAGTCCCCTCTAGACATGATGCAAGACAGGACTGGATTAGTTGTACAAGCACAATCTTCTACGGTGTCCGGATTTACTTTTATACAGGTCATGTCATGTCAGGTAGCCGTCGCAACAGCTTATCAAGATATATCAGTCAGGTCTACTTGTCAGGAGTGCGCCACGACGGGCCACTATCATGTCTTGTCAGGTTACTAGTCACAGCATGTCATGTACAATTATCATTTCAATCAAATCGTGATTTATCAAGTTCAGGACAAAAGGTGTATGCCATAGGAACTCAAGTTATACTGAGAGCTACATGGCAGGGGTATAATAGTAATAATTAAAATATTCATAAAATGCAAGCTATGAAAGATTCATGCGGCTAGGAGTAATAGGCGCACATGCGGCTGGCTGGGTTCGACCTAATGCGGCAGTGGGAGACTACGGCTTATGCGACCAGCGAGTGCTTAAGTTAATGCGGTTCAGGGTGGGCGGAGTCCCATGCGACAGCGGGGAGCAATGCCTATGTGGCTCAGAAGGGGAGAGTACTCATGCGGCCGAGAGGGACTGTACATATGCGGCTGGAAGCGAATGGATGCGTATGCGGTTCGGAAAAAGGCCCCATACGGCTGGCTGGAAGCCGAGCCTATGCGGCAGTGGGAAGCACTCATGCGGCCGGGTCGAACGGAGTCCTATGTGGCTCCGAGGTAACCGGGCTTATGCGGCTGGCTAGGAGCAGAACTCTATGCGGCTAGGAGAGTCTCAGCCTCATGCGGCTAAAGCTAAGTTCCACGCGGCTAAAGTGGCTTATGCGGCAAATATAGCCATGCGGTCAGAAACTTGCCGCATGAGAATTCATGCGGTCAAGTACTGCTTTTCTTTCTCACTTGTCCGAGGAGAAGAGCCATGAAATTCACAGCTTCAAAGCTTTACAATTCCTTCATCCGAGGTCGGAATCCCGACTTCCATAGGTCAAAACAGGGCAGAATGAAATACTCTACCACAAGGAACCATCAAAACTTAGAAATAACAAGATTAAATAGATCAAAATCCAAGAATTCCGAAAATAAAGTAAACTTAGATCTACAAGAATCTAGCCATGGAAATGAAAAATGCTAAGTCCTAATGTTGGCTAGAAACACATAAGGAAGAGATTGGAACAGGAATAATGGAGTTCCTTCATGAAGCAAGGTACACTTGCCTAGACCTCTCTCTTCCTCTCTCTGGTAGGTGAAGAATTAATGGTGGGGAAAAAGAAGATATTAATGAAGAGAGAGGAGAAAGGGTTAATAAATACTAATGGTGGTGGTAGGTAGGGGTTCACCTTGGTTCATAATGAACCAAGCAAACCAAGCCAAGCCAAACCAATCCAAGAATAAACCAAGCCATGAAAAAAAGCCAAGCAAGGAATCATGCAATACAAGATAAAATACGTATACGTATTCTAAATACGTAATACGAACCACAGGCATTACAGGGTTGTTGGCTGCAGGCCGTTTCCCCTTGTCCTCGAAGACAGGGAAACTGACTCCCAGAAGACGAGCATTGGCCGCCTTCTTCTCTGCGGCTTCTGCTTCAATGATCAAGGAGCTCCAGTCTGGAGGAGGAGTAGAGTTAAGCCAGAGTTTGACTGCAGGTAACATGTTCATGCTGCAGGAGGAGAAAGCGCATGTTCTGGCATGCCCGGGGGCAGTCTGAAGCAGGCCTGTCGGAAGCGTTCGATGAACACTCGGACTGTTTCCTTCTCCTTCTGGCGTATCTCTATAAGGGACGCCATTGTCATGTCCTTTCCGCCGTCGTAAAAACGGTCAAGAAAAAGACGCGTCTGTAGGATGTGGAAAATTATGACACGCTGTCATTTTCATCCATACGCTTAAAGACAGATGTCAGTTGAAGCTATACGCTCATTCAAAAGCCATACGCTCAGTAAATATTTATTATTTACTGAAGTGACAGCACAGCATATGTTTAAATGAGGAATGAATCTGACACTTCATCTTTCGTGCAAAGACAGCTGTCACGAGAAAAGTAACCGTCGTATAGGTTTTCGAAGAGCCGGTTTTGTCTTTTACGAGGACAACTCAGCAGCCTTCATAAATACAAAAGCCATCATTACTGTCAGTTTTGACAGTCTGTCAGCCGTCAAATCCGCAGTCACGACGCTCGAGAAGATTTTGTCAGTTATGGGAAGATATGGTGTACCAAAGAAGATTAATGATAGCCACGTGGCCACTTCTCCAGTGAGCGTATCAACCTCACATGACTCCTTCTTCACCCAGTCAAGTGAGCGTATCGACCTCACATGACTCCTTCCTCACACAGTCAAGTGAGCGTATGGACCTCACATGATTCCTTGTTAACCAAGCGAGCGTATGACCTCACATGACTCCTTGCACATAAAGTGAGCGTATGGATTTCCTATGGCACTACGCTGTCCAAGTCAGCGTATAACTCTCCTTCAACAAGGCAGCGTATTACAGCAACCATATCCAGGATTACAGTCAACACACGTTCTCATGTATCCTGTACCAGTTATCCACTTCTCTAGAAGTTATGCAACGTGGCATCCAGGCCATCAATCTCTCCTGAACATGCTCTACTACTTTCAACCGCACGCTAATGTGTCTCCATCAGAATTCGCCACGCGTCCCTGCAGTTATGCACACGTCAAGTAACTACCTGAGCGTATGCTTAAGGACAGTTATCCTGAACTCTATAAAAAAGAGTTTCTTCATCTTCATCAGAGACTACAGGTCATTTTCAGAGAGAACAGAGAGATTGCCCAGTTGCTGTCCAAGTTCTTCGAAGTTCGAGTTTTCTTCATCGCATCGTCCAAGGGATAAAGTAATCGTCTTCTAGATTAGATTCCTACAGTTGTAATTTTCTCAGATACAAAATAAATAAAGTGAATTTATTTATGGAAAATAAATTGGCGACTCTGCTGGGGAAAGCTGTCTCCTCCAATGAGATAGCAACAACTCAATGCGATACTTCGTCGATCGGCTTGACGAAGAAGACGATGGTTGTACAATTCGACCAATCGGCTTATGAAGAAATGCTCAAGGCGAAGGAGGGCCGCACTACTTCCTCCGCTCTTCATGTTGCCAAAAAGAAGGGACACTCCGTCTATGTCCCTAAGTCTTCTGCAGCAATCCGAGACGCTTCTGTCACTTCTCATGCTGACAAGAACACGTCTTCAACTTCCATGAAGCACACTTCGGCTTCTAGGAACACGGCAACAGTGGTTTCCCCTAGTCACGCTGACAAAATTGGTTCTTTAACCAAGTCAATGTGTCCAAGGAAAATCATCTCTGGACATGTCAAAGTCCCTTCTCCTTCTATTCTTACGACAGCAGTCGGCTCTTTAGCCATTGATGACTCTGAGCGTATGGCATTCAAAGGGCAGCGTACGGCAAAGGCAGCGTACAAAAGCCAACATCAGGCAGCGTACGCTGAGCCAAAGCCAGTGTATGCTAATAAAAAGGCAGCGTATGACCAGAAGTCCAAACTGAAGTCAGCGTATGCTAACAAATACAGTCCTTTGACTGTTTCTGAAAATCAAATTGGGGGTTCTCTTCCACAGAACATACAAATGATTCCCCCTCAACTTGCACATCTTGTGCCAACCAAGGAGAAAGACTCTTTAGTCAACTCCTCTACTCCTAAGGTCTTTACCTCTGGAGTTAATTTGACTAGTACTCTTACTAGATCAAACAATGGAAAACGCCTTTTGGCTAACTCCTCCAAAGATGGATTATTACCGACTCCTAGTCGGAATAATACTCATCTTCCTTCTCTCAAAATTTCTCGGTCTGAGAAAGGCAAATTACAAGTATCCAAGACTGATATTAAAGTCAAATCTCCCGGATCTTCGTAATAAGCTTAATCAGAATCGGTTCGGTTCCACTGAGACAAGTATATTAGACCCTGATGCAGAATATGCCAAGAACTATGTGGCTCAAATTAATCAGTCTTTATACACTCAGGAACCAAGAAGACAGAAGAACAAAAGACAAGTTTCTACACAGAAACTATGTGGCTCAAATTAATCAGAATCGGTTCGGTCCCATATTCGCCATGAAAAGCATGGTTGTGACTTCCAACCTCGGGTTGTCATCCAATATTGTTGTTCACCAAAAAGACAATCTGTTTTCGAACGGATTCAATATGAACCAATGTTGGATGAAGATGAACCTCTTTATGCTTCTGTCAACATGACTTCCAGAAACATTGGGGGTAGCATACGGTCTGATGCTATATCAGACTCTGAAGATAGTGTTTATCTCGGCACTCGATCCAGGACCGGATCCTTGACCAGAGCCTCTTCTTCTTCTCATCCAAGTGGTAATCCGGAGATCACAGAAGACTTCCTTGGAGAGTCCAATTTTCCAGTATTGACTCCTGTAAAAAGCCCTGGGAAAGATGCTGATTCACACAGTGATGATTCAGAACAGACTGTTTATCATCTATTCCTCGAATGATTACCACTTACATGGCAGAAAGTGATCATGAACCTTCGACTAGCAATGATGCTCATGAACAGAGGATTTCTTTTTTAGAACAACAATTACGAGCTATGGCAGATACATTGAGTGCTATGCACACTCTAATGCAGGCTCAACAACAGACAACACCACCAGTGGTATTGAATACCCCGTTGTTCCAAACCCCGAACCCTCTACTATTCCGGGGGTACAATCTAATGTTCCTGTACAAACTACCCCAAGTCACTCTGGAGCTGGGGGTGGTACATATGCTGCAGTCCCTCCTCCCAATTACACTCTACAAGCCACAACTCCACAATCTTCGGGAGTTGTCTCTGAAGAATTGAAGAATCTCAAAACTCAATTCGAGGCATTCAAACAGAAGGATGGTTTACAAAGGTTAGGCATCAAACAGCCTTATCCGATAGAATGGAAGCAGGTATCGTATCCACCAAAATACAAACCTCCGACCATCTCTTTCTATGATGGGACAACCTCTCCAAGTCAGTTCATTAATCATTTTGAAGTAATGACTGATCAACTGCAACCAAGTGATGCCCTCCTTACTCGGGTGTTCATTAGATGTCTCAAAGGAACGGCTTATGAATGGTATAGAAGTCTCCCTGATGGGTGCATTACCTCATTTGTCGGTTTTAAGCAAATGTTTCTTGAACGATTCTACGAAGGGCTCAATGATATGACCATGTCGGCCCTCATAAGAATCAAACAGAAGAATAATGAGACCACTGAGGAATTCATTGAGAGATTCAGAAGAGAAGCCCTCAAAATGCCTCTTGGAACTCCCGATGCTGTTACGATCGACACTTGCAAGTCGAACCTCTTACCAATTATCAGTATGTGGATAGGGTCCACTCAGTTCCAAGATTGGCCTTCATTCATCGTTAGTGCCAAGGCTGCCGAGGTCAGTGCTGAGACCTTCAAGGATCTGGGGGTACAAATGGCTCCCAAAGAATCAAATCAGAGTGCTAGCAATAGTACTCGACCCAACAATCGCAAAGGGAAAGAAGCTCTTGAAGTCAATCTCCAAAACAGTAGTCAAGAGGTAAAGACTACCCAAGCTACTTCAGCTCCAACAAATCAACAACAGAGATCTCCTCGGCCGAAAAAGAATATTCTTTCGATGATGACGATGTTCAGGGTATCTTTGAATGCTTACTCAAAGGTAATAAAATTCAATTGCCAGAAATTAAAAAGCCTGATGAAGCCAATAAGACAGATCATCCAAAATACTGTCCATATCATAGAATGCTGGGTCATACAATCCGGTCTTGCTATGTATTAAAAGGGAAGATTCAAGATGATTAAATCAGGAGCTGTGACATTAACACCCAAAGACAAAACAGTCACAGCAAATGTAATTTCAATGCAGTTCGGTGACTTCCCTCCCTTAATGGTGGAAAGTGGGATTGTTCCTATCCCCAAAGCAACTCTCGAAGTTATAAACATCCCACCAGCACAGAATGACGGACTTGTTCCTGTCACAACTAAGAAGGGAGAAATCATGTGGATTCACCCAGACTTAAAGACAGAGTTTGAGACGTCTTTCTCTTCTCCTCGGAAGATTTCCTCATCTAAAAGAAGTTCGGGAAGACTAAGTCATGCAATGTGACTTCTAGTTTCACACCCGATTTTTATCTAACCTCTACTTTCATCTCAGCAGGAAATTCACTCTCTACGAAGATAAAATCTGTACCTCAAATTGAAGATAGGTACAAACCTGCTTTTCATTTATACAGTTCACAATCTCGTGAATTGATGGCGAAGATGGGTTATGATCTATCCACTGCCCCAGGTTTGAACTCAGGCAAGGGACTCCGAGCACCTTTAGCCATCACCATGAGACATAATCAATCTCGTGTTGGCCTTGGTTTCTGGAATGAAGCTTTCATCAACATAAAAGAACCAAAAGCAAAATAAAGAATTGCAGCATGGTTTCCATAGACCTTGAACCAGAATCTGAAGTTGAAGTTCATGCTGGAACTCGGTCAGGAAAAGTTATTTAAAAGATTATGCTGAAGTTCCTGAAGAAATTTCTGACGTTCCTCCGGTTACAGCTTCAACTCCAGTCTCTACTGAAGAGCCTTTAAATGTTCCTGTTGAGGCAGTTCCTTCTAAACCAACAGCAGCTGACAAAGGCAAACAACAAGTCCGCTTCGACAAACCATTGAAGAAGTCATCTCCTACAGGACTTGAAAAGCCTTATAATTTTGATATATTGGCTCAACTAGCCAATACCCCAGCTAAATTATCAATCTTCGAGCTCTTACGCCTCTCTAAAGAGACTCGAGAAACTTTAAGTGAAGCACTGCTGCAAGCAGAAACCTGCTTAACTCTTCTCAAGAAGTTGGAAACAGGACCTGTTTCTCATTGCCATAATGTATTGGAATTTATTCCAAACATTACCTTTACGCAGGACGATATGCTGCTAGAGGATAATCGACATGATCGTCCTTTATATCATACAGGATATATTGATTCTATGAAGGTTGATCGTTTACTGATTGATCCAGGATCCGCTCTCAGTATTATGCCAAAGGCTATGTTAGATGCATTGAAGATACCTGTGCATAGTCTTTCCAGTACTATCACTACCATCTTGGGATTCAATCAAAGAAAAAGTGAGCCTTTAGGCAAGATTCGCCTTAAATTTCAAATAGGCGATCTTCGTACTAAGGTTACTTTTTACATCATCGACAATCATGGTTGCTCATACAATGCTCTATTAGAAGACCATTCTGCATGAACATAATGTCGTCCTTCAACCGTCGTCATTTCATAGTCTTCAACCTTCTCATACTTCAATTGTTGATGATAATGGAGAGATTCAAAAAGATAGTGGCAGATCTTTACCCATTCAAAGGAGTCGAAGCTTACTTCAATGACGCTCGCATGTACAAAGATGAATACTCGAAAGTCTTGTAAGCTATGGATAATGAAGATGAGACATCCAAAGTTGACACTTTTGTTATTCCTGTAAAAGGGCGTATCACTCCTCCGCAGTCTGTTAGATCATCCGAAGAAGGCTCACTGATAATTTCGTCAGTGGACGTACTACTTCATCATATGCCCAGGGCTCACTGATAATTCCTGTCAGTGGACGCACTACTGCACCATCTTCCCAAGATTCACAAAATTCGCTGATCATTCCTGTCAGTGGACTCATCACTCCCCTCCATCTTCTCAGGCTAGATCAGATACTCTAGTCATTCCAGTCAGTGGACGCATTACTTATCCACGGTCTTCTCCAAGGGAGCTCACCCTTCTGAGCCTTTTGTTATCGATATTAATCGAAACAAAAATTCTAACTGTTCTTCCTCCCCCTTTGTCATTAATCTGACTAAGTCTGATAAGGCTCAGCCTTCTGTTGTAAATACAGCATCTAGTATTAATGAAGCATCTCCTTTGCAGTATTGATGTTTGTGGTTATGTACAAAGTTATTACAATTGCTAAATAGTTTAGAGCCACTAACTATAGGGGTTGTCAAGCTCTTCATACAGACGATCATTAGACTCTATACAGAAATCATACTTTGTGGTCCCCAGTCGAAAGAAGGGAGAAAATCCAATATTTTTCTATAAAGGACCTCAGAATCTCCTAACTTGGAAGAAAATGACATAAACGATGATACTGGAAGATTACAGCTACGTCGCTACAGTCAGCAATCCAAAAATATCATCAAGAATATGGGTTATGACTTTAGAACCAGTCTCAATAATGGGAAAGGAAGAAGAATGCCTGTTCGAATTCCTCCATTAAAATACGGAAGGACAAAATGTGTTGGTTAGGTTACATTGCTCCTACTTCCTTTATCAACATAGTCCATGAAGAGTCAAAATTCAATAAAGACGAATAATCTGAAGATGAACAATCTGAGTCTTCTGATTTTCTCTTTGGGATTCTGACACAAGTGTTGGCGATCTTCATCGCTCTATTCTATCCATCAATATGGTCTCTGTGATGGCCCACAAGAAAATGTGAAGATGAGGATGATTTTGAAATATCACCTGAATCAGAACAATGGGCTCAAAGATTAGATAATCAATGGGAATTCAGGTTCGAACAGAGGGAACCTCCTACCGAAGATAAACTGATCCAAATTGATATTGGTGAAGAAGGTTCCCCTAAACCAATATTCATCAGTGAAAGTCTTTCAGAAACAGATAAGCAAGACATGATCAAGCTTATTCGTGATTATATCGAGTCTTCGCCTGGAGCTACGAGGATATGCCAGGACTAGATCCGAAGATCGCAATGCACAAACTCAATATCATGCCAAATGCTAAACCGGTCAAACAGCAACTGCGACGATTTGTCCAGACATTATGGATGCAATTGAAGCTGAAGTCAACAAGCTTATGGCTTCTGGATTTATTCGAGAGGAACAACATCCTGACTGGGTGGCTAACATCGTTCCTGTCCTTAAAAAGACTGGCAAGATCCGAGTCTGTATAGACTTTCGCGATCTCAATGCAGCTTGTCCTAAAGACGAGTTTTCTCTTCCAATTACTGATGTCATGATCGACAATACATGTGGTTTCGAACGAATGTCATTTATGGATGGGTATTCGGGATACAACCAGATCAAAATATTTCTAGATGATGAAAAAACACACTTCCTTCAGAACGCGATCGGTACATACTGTTATACAGTGATGCCGTTTGGTCTCAAGAATGCAGGAGCAACATATCAGCGAGAGCAATGAGCACTATATTTCGCGAACATCTCCGAAAAAATAGTCGAATGCTATGTTGATGATATGCAGTCAAAAGTCGACGAAAGGAGGATCATATCCAAGATTTGAAGACTATCTTTGATTTAATGCGTCAGCATCAACTTAAAATGAACCCTACTAAGTCCTTCCTGGGCGTCTCTAGTGGTAAATTTCTTGGCTTCGTTATTACCGCTAAAGGTATACACGTGGATCCCGAGAAGATCAAAGCCATCCAAGAGATGCGTCCTCCACGCACCTTAAAAGAGCTACGAGGATTTCAAGGAAGAATTGCTTATATCAGGAGATTCATTTCCAACTTATCAGGACGCTGCAGACCATTCCACAAACATCTGAAGAAAGGTGTATCTTTCATCTGGAACAAAGAATGTCAAAAAGCATTTGATGACATCAAACAGTACCTCATGAACCTCCAGTTTTGGTACCTCCGTCTCGGGAATACCATTTCTTCTATATGTTCGAGCTATGGATCATTCTTGGTGCATTACTCGCCCAGAAAATAAAGATGGTCATGAACAGGCCATTTATTATCTCAGTCGCACAATGACGGGTGCTGAACTGCGTTATTCTCCAATCGAGAAAGAATGCCTAGCATTAATGTTTGCTGTTCAGAAAATGCGACATTATATATCGGTCAAACGATTCATGTCATTTCCAGAGTGAATCCTATCAGGATATGATGAAGAAGAAACTGGTATTCTCAACTCCAGACTAGCTAATTGGGGAATCTTGTTAGCCCAATATGACATGCATTATATTCCTCAGAAGTCGGTTAAAGGACAGGCTCTTGCTGATTTTCTAGCAGCTCATGCAGTCCCAGAAGATTCTAAATTATATGATGAGATTCCCGATGAAGTTCTGGATTCAAATCTGGTTTCTGAAGAAGTTCCTACCTGGCGTCTATTCTTTGATGGAGCATTAGAATAGGTCTAACGGCGATATTGTCGCCGGAGTTGGAATTGTTCTTGTATCCCCAGAGGGATTAAATTCAGAGGACTTATTCTGGATCAATCATGTTCAAATAATGTTGCAGAATACAATGCGTTGCTCATTGGTCTTCAACTCGCTAAACATCTGGATGTTCAATATTTAGAAGTTTATGGAGACTCTAAGCTTATCATCAATCAGATCAGAGGAACGTATGAAGTTCGTCATCAAGATTTGATACCTTATCATCGAACAGCACTCTCTATGGCATCCTCCTTTGAAGGTTTCTTTATCGAACATGTTCGACGAGCCTAATGCAGAAGCTGATGCTTTGGTCTTGCTGCTGTATTAGCCATACCAATCAGATGTCAGCAAGTGATAGTGGTTTATAACCGAGAACTATTCTGCGTTGAAAATAATCTGGCTTTGGTTTTTCCCTATAATCCAGACGAAGATTCTCTCAACTTTGATGCTGAATTAAAATTTGACAAAGTGTCCCTGTCTTCTTCCGATTCTACTATGGAATATGTCTTTTCTAACAAAATAGACACCGTAACTGAAGACTGGAGACCTCCATTTCTGGACTTTGTGTTGTATGACATACTTCCTGATAACTCGAGTGAAGCAGCATCTATCCGGCGCCGGTCTCTCAGATTCTATTATAATCATACTACGAAGACACATATCGTCGAGCCTATGATGGTTTCTCCTTCGATGCATCGCTGGTGAAGAAGCACAACAGATAATCCGTGAAGCATATGATGGCGTCTGCGGAGCTCACCAGCCAGGTCCAAAACTTCAAGATCGTATTCGACGTATGGGTTATTATGGCCCACGATGGTAGCTGATACTATTCAATATGCTCGGAAATGTAAAGCCTGTCAAATTCATGCAGACTTTATCCATCAACCATCAGCGAGTCTTACACCCAACAGCGGCATCATGGCCCTTTGAAGCTTGGGGCATGGACGTCATCGGTCCTATCAATCCACCATCATCAAAAGGACATCGGTTTATTCTAGCAATAACTGATTACTTTTCTAAATGGGCTGAAGCAATCCCGTTATCTGAAGTCAAGACTTCTAATGTTATCAACTTTGTCAAACATCATGTCATCTATCGATTTGTGTTCCTCGGCGTATTATCCATGATAATGGACCACAGTTCGTCAGCCAGAAATTTACTCGATTCTGTGATGATCATCGGATTAATAATCTGGCTTCTACAGCATATAATCCAGCAGCCAATGGACTAGCAGAGGCTTTCAACAAAACAATCATCAAACTCTTGAAAAAGTTCGTTTCTTCCAATAAACGTAACTGGAGTGAGAAGCTTGGTGAATGTTTATGGGCTTATCGTACCACAGTTCGCAATGCGACCGGATGTATACCTTTCTTTTTGGTGTATGGTGTGAAGCTGTTCTTTCCCTCGAGATACAGATTCCTTCTCTGAGAATTGCAATCTCCAATGAACTTACAACAGAAAACAATGATCGACTTCGACTTCAAGAGTTGGAAGCTCTAGATGAAAAACGATTGTATGCGCAATAAAATATCGAGCTATATCAAGCCCGAATCTCAAAAGCTTTTAATCGGAAAGTTAAAGTCAGAACATATCAAAAGGGAGAATTGGTCCTTACTGTCAGACGTCCGATGACCATGACACATATGAGCAAAGGCAAATTTGACGCAAAATTGGAAGGCCCATTCGTAGTAAACAAAGTCTTCTCTAATGGAGCATATCAGCTTGCCTCTATGGACGGGAAAGTCACGATGATGCCTATCAATGGCAAATTCTTAAAGAAATATTATGTATAAATAATATTTTCATTACTCCCCAGCAAGTGTAAAATCAAAAATTTATTCTTCTCTACAAAAGCTATTTCGATGTCATTTTCCCCAGCAGAAACTGATATTCTACCATGTATCATTTTCCCAGAGAATTTGATATTTTGTCTTATTAAATTCCCAGTGGATTTAATAAAGATCTTGTATAGAAAATCATGTCCATATCACCTCTGAATTTTCTATCTCAGTATGTATCATATTTTTCTATCATATGAAAATGATATTTAGTCTTTTGATTTCCAAGTTCAAAGATCATGGAAAATAGAATCCAAAGATATCTTTATATCTGAATTCTATTTTCTCTCACCAGTATTAAACTAAAATTACCTTTGGTTTAATATCATGATAGAGTTACAAAGTTTATTTGTATATTCTATTCTACTGAAATATGTCATGTATCATTTACCTCTGAACATGTTTTCTACAAAAATATCATCCACAAAATCGAAGTTAAATAAAGATATTCATTTCAATCAAACTCGGAACATTGATTACAAATGGTATCAAGACTTCAATATATGATCTATTTAGGAGGAGCGATTATCTCTTGAATATGAACAATTACATTATTCATCTTCTCATCATGGGCTTTCTTAAGACGCTCTGCTGTTTCAGATACAATCATCCGTTGATCATATTCCGCAACAATAGAACTTCGGCGGTTGGTCTCTTCAATCTGATGGGTTTGCATCTGTTCCCGCTCTTCCTGTAAAGATTGATAACGTTCAGCTTCAGATTGACGATCAGCTGCAATCTTTGATCGTTCTTCTTCCACGGAGGCAATTTGTTTTTGGAGACGAGCTAGCTCTCCCTCAACTTTCTAAGATCTTCAGCCTTTGACGATTCATCTTTCTCTAAACGCTCCATATTCTGACGAGTATTTAACATCTTTTCGTCTTTTGCCATTAATTCCTTAGAAGACTGAACGAGGAAATCTGTCAGAGCAATATGTTGAGCTTGAGCTTCGCTCTCTAATTGAGAAATTTCAGCTGCAGTCAGAGACTCAATATCCTCCTTCTTAATCTCCCAATATTTTTGGATGTTGGCTTCTAAATCATTCAAGAGATGTTCGAAGAAGACACATTGAGCCTCATAACCAGATTGTCTCAAGGCTGAACATGGGAACTAGTCGCCTTTCGAAGACTCGAAAGGGCATAGTCTCATCTTTCATGAGTCGCCTCGAATATGTATCCAGATATGTATAAATAATATCTGAATACATCCTCATGACTTTGGCTATCCCTGTGTCAAAACTGGGAGTCGCTGCAATATAGGGGAAGGAGCAGGAGGAGCTTCTATTCTTGGAGCTGAAGTTAGTACCCTTGGAGAACTCGGTAGATGGGAACTCCTCTCACCCACCTCAGTTTAAACAAGTGGGGCTTGAGTAGAACTCATAGCCGGTGCAGTTCCTACAGCTGTTGAAATAAAAGAAGCATGATCAAAACCAAAAGATAATAAAGCAGAGACAAGACAAAACTTTGATGAATAAATATTACCTGGAGTTGGTTCATATTCAGTCTCCTTCGGATCATTCAATCCGGCTCTTAGTCTGTTCAGAGTACTTTCTGACATGGGATTTATTTCACTGCTTCCCGCACCAGAAGTACTCGAAATTTGAACCTCAATTTCCAAATGCCTCTCCGGTTCTGGTGTTAACCCAGAGTGTTGACCAATGGTCTTCAGTGCATCTATTGGTATTTTAGACAATGATTCATCATCTATCTCCATGTCTTCTTCTCCAGAAGAATGAGACGACGGTTCATAGTCAACTTGTTCGCTCTCTGAAGCTTCAACAATTGGATTGAGAGGAGTGGCTTCCTTCACTGATTCTCCCGAAATCAGTAAGTCATTAGCGTTTCAGTCTGATGTTCGGCCTCTACCGCAGGTTGACTAATTTCCTGCGCATCATCGGCTATTGGTGGAACTGAGCCTACATCAAAATGTCTAGAAGACCCAGCAGTTTCAGGAATATCTTCTTCTTCTGTCTTTACAGAGAAATCAAAAGTAGTTTGCTTTTCTGCAGCCAATCGCATAGCGCGATCTGTGGGACTCTCTGCATCCAGACAAATTACGGATTTAGTTTTTGAAACTATTACTTTCCTTCCTATTCTTCTGGTTAAAGGAACAGTAGGATAAGTGTCTAATGGATCACTACCTGTTTCATCAATACTTCTGGCTCGTTCAGAAACAGGAGAATTCCCGGGAATAGAATTTCTCCGCGACTTCGAGTCTCTGCTCGAGTAGCTCTTTTTGCGGCAGGACCCGCAGTACCTTTACTCCTCTTCCTCTTCGGTGTATTATCAACAGATATACTTTCTTCAGCACTCCCGATAGGCACATGCAATGGTTGATGAAGGTCATCAGAGAAGAAAGTTTCCAAAACATCATCATCAACTTCATCGGTGGCCAGAGGATCTTCTTTGTCGTGACAATCCCTAGGCAAGGCGAATTTAGTTGATTTCTTTTCAACATGAATAAAGCTTTTACCTAAGATGCTAAATTTTTCATCAAAGGTATTAGCTGATACATAAAATCTGGCATAGGATGCCAATATCTTAGCTCCTCTCCGATAGTTGACCGGATCTGGCATAGAAAAGGTAGCCCCTGTACCTTTGGCAATGTAATATAGCCAAGCTCTGGCACCATCAACCAACCCGCCTTGATGAGCAAAACATGTCTATGCATTGCCCACATGCAACTGATCGTAACCAAATTGACGAGCAAATCTGCTCGGAAGATATGGCTCTATATATGTGATGTCGTCACGACGGTAAATTAATGAGATGGCCTGATTCTCTTTAGCCATTCATGTTGGACATCATCCAACTCATTAGCACCAACGCCGTCAATCAATCTCCCGGGCATGGTCTCATAACCAATAGGAGGAGGAACACAAGCGAAGCTCCAGAGCTCTCCCCTGTTCAAGATGGTTCTGCAATCAGTTAAAGTATCATATCTCCATTTCGGTATGTGCTTGTATCTTTCAAGGAAAGTGTCATCTGGCCTAGCCATCCCAGCACTCATCAGAGATTCAAAATAAAGAAGCAGCCATCCAAACAAGTATGTAAAGGGCATTTCTACCCGGGGAAAGGACGTCAAGCTCTTCCGTGCCAATTCGAACATCCTATCTGTGTATGCCCTTAATCCGGCATTCAGACGGCAGGTCATTGCCGTTAATAGATCCATTTTATACCCAAAAACCAGACGAACTGCTGCAAAGACGACTCCTCTGTGCATCCTGTCTGCCGAACAGGTGCCAGGAACTACAAATTTCCTCAGCCAAAGAGATATGAAACCGGCCAGATGACCTTCATCGGACAATTCTCGGCCACCCTGCTTAATATAGGTTTCTAATCTATCACCGGCCTTGTAGCTGTTGATGTCTTCTTCGACGACAATGTCATCATGATTAGTCTCCCGGATTAATCTGTTAATCTCGGCTTGACTCAAGGGCTTGAATTTTCCGACATACTGCTCGGTCTTTTTCTTCTTTTGGACTTCGTCAGTACGGCCTTGAAATAAATAAGCCATCCACTTCGAAGAATAGCAATTGGAGTCCCCCTCTCCACCTTGTCCCTTATAAAAAGCTTTACAGATGCTGTAATGACACATTAATTCTTCAAATACATAAAGAATTTGTGGGTTGGCTGCAGAAATCTTATTCATTTCGTCAACAAAAGGGATATTCTTCATATAGCAAATCTGCCGTGGGTAGCTGAGATATATATGCCATTTCATGAAGGGCGAATCCCATCTCGCCCTTTGGGGTCATGAAGGTGCCAGTCCGATAGTTATATCTCTCTGCTAATGCCAAAAACAGATCTGGGTTTGGTTTGAAACCATAAGCAGTACACTTAATGGCATCATATAAACCTATCGCCTTCAACTGTGCACCGAAGTTCCGCAAAATCCATCTCACTAGAGCATTCCATCTAGTGTTCTCTGGATTTACTAGACCAGTCAGCCTCATTGACTGTTTTGGGTAGATGGCATTCTTTAATTGAACAAATTCATTGGCAAAAATTGGGACTCTGACTGGCTTCAGCAGTGTCGAGTCCTCAGGAGGGATGGTGGCAGGTAACAGTCCTCGCAGAGATGTGACATGCGGTTCAGTACCACTGCGGAACCTTCCTTGACGATATCCAATCCATCCAGCCTTAGCTTGTCGGGATGGAGTAATATCCCACTTCATCTGTCTTTACTGGCCCGAATGGAATAAACGGGCTATGTTGATACTCTTTGTCAAACCAGTCAAATACATAGGCTGATTTACATCACCATCCCTATAGTAACTGTATGATACTTTGTCCAGAGCAGGCTGGGAATTCATGTCAATAGCATCACCAAAAAGGAATGCTGGCTTCAAATGGGCAACACCATCTACACTTTGTAACGGCAGTCCACTCATTAGGTTCAGTAAAGTATCATCCTCCTGATTGGTCAACAGAGCTATTCTTGTGGAAGGTCCGTCAAATTGGGGAAAATAAAGATGTGATAGATCACTTCTATAATTATTTCCCATACTTCCTTCAAATTCTGCTTCCTGAGCCAGAATATCCACTGCAAATGAAGAATAAAGTATTAAAAATCTTCAATGTCAAGAGATGATAAAGCTTAACATACGCTCAGTTTTACTAAGCGTACAGCTCAGCATACGCTCAGTTTTTATTAAGCGTATGGCAGACTCAAGGTTCAGCATACGCTCAGTTTTCTTTAAGCGTATGGCAGACTCAAGGTTCAGCATACGCTCAGTTTCCTTTAAGCGTATTTTATCTTAAGTGAATGGTTTTTAAAGTTCAGTTTATGATCAGTTTGAGTATATCAGCGTATGGTTGACAAGATGATCATCAAAAGTTTACGTTAACACAGGAGTTAGCGTATCTCAATGAGACAAATTGCCATAGCATATTCTTTTAAAAGATAGTGTATTTTGATATCTCTATCAAAAATACGCGTATCTTACAGATATACGCTCCAAACATACTTTTCGTAAAAACGAAAAATATGGAATACAGCTAAACCCTAAAGAGGGAAGCGTATTTGCTGACGTATTGACCCTAAAGCGGGATACGTTTTCTGAGTTTTGTTCTAACCAGAGCCCTAAAAAGGGAATAGTTATTTGTTCATCATCATCTTCGTCCTCACCATAAAGAGGTTTCAATGGCCGTTCACTGCGTGAAACACGCTGACTGGCCGTCCTCTTGGTAGTGGCAGTATCGACGGCAGGATGAGATGACTCTTCAGGGGCTTTCCCCTTTCCTTTCGCAGCAGCATCAATCTTGGGTGCCATTGATGGGAATGGAGTTGAAGACGAAGAAGAAGAAGAAAGATCTTGAGTTTCTGAAAGCTCTTTTCTCTCTTGAAGGCAAAAGCTCTGGTAAAGAAATAAAATAGGTTTTGGGAGACCTATTTATAGAAGAAAGAAAGAAGTTCAAAACGGCGGATATTTTCTAAACAAAATCCCTAAAGAATTGCACTGATATTGAGGAAGATAACAGACTCATGCCAGCGTGTCAGGACTCATTCCCACTTTCTGTTCAAAGTAATTTCGAACTTTTGAAACTCATAAAGTTCGAAAACTTTGAAGGGGGTCTTGTAGGATGTGGAAAATTATGACACGCTGTCATTTTCATCCATACGCTTAAAGACAGATGTCAGTTGAAGCTATACGCTCATTCAAAAGACATACGCTCAGTAAATATTTTATTATTTACTGAAGTGACAGCACAGCATATGTTTAAATGAGGAATGAATCTGACACTTCATCTTTCGTGCAAAGACAGCTGTCACGAGAAAAGTAACCGTCGTATAGGTTTTCGAAGAGCCGGTTTTGTCTTTTACGAGGACAACTCAGCAGCCTTTATAAATACAAAAGCCATCATTACTGTCAGTTTTGACAGTCTGTCAGCCGTCAAATCCGCAGTCACGACGCTCGAGAAGATTTTGTCAGTTATGGGAAGATATGGTGTACCAAAGAAGATTGATGATAGCCACGTGGCCACTTCTCCAGTGAGCGTATCAACCTCACATGACTCCTTCTTCACCCAGTCAAGTGAGCGTATCGACCTCACATGACTCCTTCCTCACACAGTCAAGTGAGCGTATGGACCTCACATGATTCCTTATTAACCAAGCGAGCGTATGACCTCACATGACTCCTTGCACATAAAGTGAGCGTATGGATTTCCTATGGCACTACGCTGTCCAAGTCAGCATATAACTCTCCTTCAATAAGGCAGCGTATTACAGCAACCATATCCAGGATTACAGTCAACACACGTTCTCACGTGTCCTGTACCAGTTATCCACTTCTCTAGAAGTTATGCAACGTGGCATCCAGGCCATCAATCTCTCCTGAACATGCTCCACTACTTTCAACCGCACGCTAATGTGTCTCCATCAGAATTCGCCACGCGTCCCTGCAGTTATGCACACGTCAAGTAACTACCTGAGCGTATGCTTAAGGACAGTTATCCTGAACTCTATAAAAAAGAGTTTCTTCATCTTCATCAGAGACTACAGGTCATTTTCAGAGAGAACAGAGAGATTGCCCAGTTGCTGTCCAAGTTCTTCGAAGTTCGAGTTTTCTTCATCGCATCGTCCAAGGGATAAAGTAATCGTCTTCTAGATTAGATTCCTACAGTTGTAATTTTCTCAGATACAAAATAAATAAAGTGAATTTATTTATGGAAACAACGTCAGGTCGTCGAAGAAAGATATTGAATTGTCGGGAAGGCTGCAGTACCAGTCGTACGCCACTCCTTTCAGTGCTCCAACAAATATGCTGGTAAGTAGTGCATCGTCCTTCGGAAAATGTCCCGTCTGAGACTGGAAATACGTCAGATAGCGACACGGAGAGTCCTTCCCGTCGTATGGCGTCAGTGTTTGTGGTTTATATTTAGGAGAATAAACCACCTTATTCCATTCGAGGGGATAAGGTTGGGGGATGCCCATCTTTTGGCGCTCCTCTTGTCTTGTCTTGGACTCAAAGCATTCGTGCAAGTCCCTGATCATCTCGACCACGTCTTCTGTGGAGCTGGGAGTCGAAGAAGGTGGCACCATCGGGAGTTGAGCACATGAGGGCTCCGATGTTCGAGGTGCTTCACGGCGATCTATGTCCGAGGATACCCGTTGAAGGGGTACACTCGATTCTACATTGGCCCCTGGGTCAGTACCGGCAGAAGGTGTCCTGGCCAATGCTGACCGTATCTCAAACACTGCTTGAGTCAGTATTTGCATGGAGACAGAGAGGGTTTTGAGTCCTCCTTCCAGGGTATCCATGCGCTGGACGAGGTCTGTTGGCGGCACATCAGACTCGATATCAGCCCCAGTCACGTTTACTGTCATGACGCGGCCGGGAGTGGATGGATGGGTTGAGGCTTCACTCTCGGCCTCACTCTCTTGTGGGGGAGTTGCCTCTCCTGGAGCCTCGTCTTGGCTACCCCCGGCTATGTTCGGGAGAACATTCACCACGGGCGTATCTGCAAGGGCCTGATTATCCTCAGCTCTGTCTTGAAGGGCCTCTGCGTCTCCGGAACTCGGGTCCGCAGATGCTAGACTACCCCCAGCTATGTTCTGGGGGATATTCTCATCTCCTGGGAGGCTGACAGGATCCGCCCCAGATGTGCTTTGGACGCCCTCGTCTTCGGATCGACAAGGGTCTGACTACCCCCGGCTTCTTCCAAGATCTTCTTCCTCCTCCGAGTGCCTTCGAACACCCCGGAGGATGCGACAGCTGTCTTAGTTTCTTCGGCTGGCATTTGGACAAGGAAGAGGAACTGCCAGTCGCCTTTCGGACTGACGAGGAGTTGGAGATCACGTTGCATGAAGCAACCCTTGGCTCTTCTTCTGTTGACACCTTCTTTCCGAGGCGACGTCGGAGGGGTGTCGATGATTGCAGCCGCTGGAACACCGATTGCCTTAGTGGGACTGCCGCTTTGCAACAGCGGTTGATGGTGACCACAGCACAAGTATGTCCCGTGAGAGACGCATCGTGCTTGTCAGTCGACTCTCCTGATCGGCGCTTGTGAGTGATCACGT
>JANAVB010005063.1:0-105498 GCA_029216955.1 Iris pallida
TTCAAAAGCTCGTACAATACTCGGTTGCACGGGATCGATAGGCGAAGGCCTTTGTGCCGACGACGTTAAACATGACTCGATTGAGAACACATGCAAAGTTAACATGTCTCGTACGTACCTAACTAGTCTTGCGTTGACCCTAGCAACTGAGCGTGCAAAACATGAATATAGTCATGCGGGATGGTTAAGCGGTACAACTTAGTCTGCGTGTCGCGCACCTCGACTCTTGGGTGCAATCGGGTTGCGAGCGATATCAGGTATCGCTCGATCGAGAACGGAGATACACTTTGAGTGTATATCGATAGGAACGCTATCGAGTTAACGCTTAGGCGTACGCGAATGATTGACTTGGATTTTGAGGACTCGTGTGAACGACTTAGTACGTCGAGACGACGTAAGCGAGTACGCTAGAGATTCGTCGAACGAATCTGAAGGATATCTTAGTGCATGGCACGAACGTGATTGAGGATTAGACCGTATGGCTTGAACCCGAGTGGTGTATGTGATAGGTTCGAAGAAGAATAAGATGAGTGTCAACGACTAGTCGAGTGGCTCGAAACCTGAGTGGTGTATGGACGTTATAGAAATTGTTCGAGCGAGACTAAAGGAATTACGGATAGAACAAGTATGTCGGCGAAGCGATGCGGTCGCACAAAGCTTTAGAACGTGTCACGCTTAGTTGATCGTGACTTCGTGTGTCCCGAACGAGATATCGTTCGGACAACTTGTGAATGGGTAACGCGTGTTAGAAATGATTCGGAACGATGGATGAAAATAAATGGTCTTGATCGAGGAAACTTAGAGGAACGTGCGTGCGATGTCGAATTGATGCAAATAAAATGTGACTTGAGTTTTGAATAACGATCTTGAAACGAGCTTTGAGGAAAAGCGACTGAACTTGATCTTGAGTATCGGGAGAAATGGTGGAATATCCAACTCGGACAACGGCATCGTCGCATGACTCGAAATTGGTTGCAAAGGAAGATCGTCAGGTTACGCATATCGTCGATGGTATTGAGGCGTATCAAAGATCGATATGCGATAACTCGGGGGTACTCTGACTCGGCGAATGACGATCGTGCAAATGTCATTGTTCCGTTGGATGCTATACCCGGGGTATTAAAACGTGTCAAGGAAAATAGACGTGACTCGAGGATTTCTGGTTGAATGAATGACGGTCGGACTGTCGAATTGAAATCTTGACTTGGATGAAATAAAATGCTTGGATTTACTTCGACGATAACCCCAACGTCGACATTCTTGTCTTATGCGAGCGCAACTCCAGCCTCGCACATGCGTCACGCCGATTAGGGCGATCACTCCGCGTGAGCGCTGGTATGGTGATTCATCCAGCGGGGGTGATCAAACTTGCACGGCGTGGCAATACGATTGCTTCGACTTGTGGTTTGACGCGAAGATGACTTGAGAATGATTCGGTGTGCTTGAATGATGAAGTTTGAGGATTGAGTAGGTCCAATCCGCGTATCGAGAATGAATCAGTCTAGACGTAAGCAAGAGTTACGCCCCGATGAGAATGATTATTCCGCGAGAGCGTTGCATGGTGATTCATGAACCACCGTGGATAATCGGACTCGCGTGAGATTGGGGCGCAACGTATTGTCAAGCTAGATGAACTCGTGATCGAATACATGAATTGGAAAGAATGGATATGTGAAGTATGTGATCAGAATGAATTCGGATATACGCGGCGAATGCCTTGACGAGAATAGGTGATCGTGCTCGATGTTTAGAAATCTGAGTGACGCGAGCTTGGGTAGAAAATCCCGTACTACCGACTTTGGTTTGACCCTAGGATTGGGCAGTGTTGGCATTATTGTTGGGGAACTATGATTCCAATCCTGACATTGACTTAGCCTCGAAAAGATGGCCTAGCGGTTAGGCGAGACGCCCCTGTTTCATGTGTTAGCAATCAAAAGATTGATCTTGAGAATTGGCATGGATGGATAGCATGAACCACAAATGTAGGAAACCCCACTCACGAGACTCGGCTGACATGCATATATTTCAGGACGCCTGGGTATGTGCACGATGCGACTCGAGTGAGAATGACAAATTCTCTATCATGCGGCTAGGCTGAATGCAGGTATTTTGGGGACGCCTGAAATGCGTGCACGATCCGGCCAAGTGATACGATGAGTTCTAGCACGACTTGGGGAGTAAACAAGTGTCGTGAGCGTGAAATCGTGCTAGTAAAAGTTGGTATAACGAAGTGAAGCATTGATAGGAAGATATGCTCGACGATAGTGCAATATGTGGTCTTAAGTTCGATGAAAATTTCCTAGACTTGGTCGACCCCGTTAAGAAGAAATCATACTGATTTCATGAACGAGAACGCTTGAGAAGCGAGTCGGGTTATCTCGATGACCGAGATGAACGAAAAGTGAATTTGCCTCAGCCTTCGACCCGCGCATTTGACGAATTACAATGTGTCTCGTGTAACCATTCCAGTTCCATGACACGTCGAAATAGCAACCAAGACGAAGAAATACTCGAATTGAATAAGTACAATCAACTCTAAAATGAATGAAAGGCTATTCGATAAAATCGACCCAACGCGTGTGACACGGAACTTAGAAAGATATCAAATATGGTTCGATGCCGTCGAACGATAGGGCCGCTCGATGAAATTGTCTAAGAAACACGAAAACACGAGTTAAGAAATGGTAGGATGACCTGCACTCAGAAAGTCTCGAGGACGAGACTTATTTTGAGTGGTGTATTATGTAGTGACCCGCTCCGCCCTAGCGGAACGCCGATTCCAAACGGCAAGTGCAACGACTCAAACGAGCCGTCGACCCGAAGAGTTGCTTCGACCCGATGAAGTGTCGATGCGAATCGATGCAAGGCTTGCCTTGGCCCGACAAGATGAATCCAGACTTAGACTATCGAAGGCGCGCTCGGAGGATCGCTCGGCCGATGTGAACATCGCTAAGGTGGGTGGCTCCGATGAACCCGTCTGTGCTTAGCCTAGACACATAACAATGCGGACACTATCACGAGAATCGCTAGGCGACAACACCATGCATGTTAATAAATGATTCAACGCACCTAGCTAAGGGAATAATCCCATCTTGCATGCTTGTTTAGAACATGGAAAAGAACTCGGCAATTATAGAAACGCTCGCACCACGCTCTACGCTCGTGCTACGGCACAAGCTCACGTTCATGTCCCTTATACGTTCAAACAATGAAACAATGAATGGTTTACAACAATGAAACGGAAAGACTATCAACATAGTCGCTCCGAGTAGAGTTTAGCAACATTGAAAGGCTATGGGACCGATGGGTCGCCAGGGCGACTCCCACACTGGGAGTTGCGTAATGCATGAATGAATGAATCACGAATGAATGAACAAACACATGAATGACTCTATGAACATACGAACAAGTGAAAGAATAACATGAAAAGAAAGAATACATGAAAGATAAGACGCTAGCGACAGGTATGACGGGCACGTGCAACGGGGCTCGCTACCCGCGCTGTACGGACGCCAACTTGGTCGTTAACGCATTATGGCATGAAAGATAAGACATGGAAGACGCTAGCGACAGGTATGACGGGCACGTGCAACGGGGCTTGCTACCCGCGCTGTACGGACGCCAACCTGGTCGTTAACGCATTATGGCTAAGGGTTAGCCTACGGCTCGGAGATAGCCGCTAAGTTAAAATGACAAGATAATACGAAATGGTCGTGGACAAACGGCACGGGCGATGGGGGGAATACCGTGGCCGTGTGGAAGGATTCTGCGGCACGGGCGTTGGGGGGGTAAACCGTGGCCGGCCTAGGCGGAATCAACGGCGCTTACGGGCTGCTTGGGTGCGGGCTTGGGCACCAAGAGACGTAAGTAGGAGGGTATATTCAAGAGACTTAACGGGGTGTACCAGCCATCACCCTACGCTAAGTTGAGAATTGCCACAGGGGAATGTCCTAAATGGCTTGCAAAGCCAGCGACCCGTGCATGTAGATTAAGTGGACTATGCTGGTGGCAATCCACGTGCAAGTTCTTGCATTGAAATCAAAGTAGTCTAAGTAAACTAAATGAACAGTGTCTCCTGAACATGCCCAAATATAACACTCTTGAACATGCTTGCAAAGTAACATCCTGAACATGAACATGCTTGAACGAAATACCCGAAACATGCTTGAATTGTAACACTCTAAAAAAACGTGCCTACGACGTGCTAGAACATGCCTCCGACGTGCTAGAATCCCGAGACATGGACACACACTTGATATTGAATGCGTGCATGAATCGTGTTATGTTATTATACATGAATTGTGGTTTAACTTGGTTTACCTTGAACAGGGAAGGCCGGACGGTAAGTATGGGTAAGTCGTGCATGTATTTCTCATGCGACACTTGAATTCGGTAACACGAGATAGGCTATGCAATATGCCATGAAGTTGATCCTAAGGCAAGATTAGAAAGACAATGAATGATAGAGATGCACAAAAGATTATAGAACGTGTTTGGTAATGATGGCATTGTGGGCGAGCCAGCCTCCCCACCAGTGCATAACAATGTACTGATAACCCCACAGTATGCTTGCAGGATAGCAGGAGACGCCGGCGGGTGCGGAGCTTCCGTCGAACGTGTCAAGGCGCGGAGCCAACTCTGGGGCCTTGGAACGTTGCAAGAAGCTGAAGCACCCTATACAGGACATAATGTATCGGAACATCGCCATGTATCCTTCCATGTTGTAAGCCATTTGGCACGCCTTTTATGTTTCAGAGAGAGAGAGAGTTTGAGCGACTTGTAATATCGGCCTAGCGCCGCTTGTAAACTTGTTGAATATCAATAAAGAATTTGGTTTCGCTTCAATTGTGTTCATTTATATTCCGCTACAAATGGGGACACTCTGTGCGACTCTGTGGCCTAGAACTCAAATCGGCCGTTTCTGGACTTGGCCTTGCACGGGCGCAACCTAGGCCCGTGCGGCATCACGCCTTAGCGAGGACGATCGCTCCTACGGGAGCGGGGCGTGACATACTCCGCCAGAGCATGGAGCGTTCTGAGGGACGTCCCGTGGTCCCACCACCTGTAGAGCCACGGCAGAAAGTGGGGACGGTCAAGGACTTCATGGGTCTGAATCCCAAGGAGTTCTCAGGGACTGAGGGCATAGTAGTAGCTGATGATTGGCTAGATTCAGTAGAAGGAAGCTTCTGGGAGTTAGGATGCCGGATGACCTTCAGGTCGAGGCAGCAGGATTTTTGCTGATAGACTTAGCCGGAGTCTGGTTCAGGAATGAGCCGTTGTTCGCGAGAGGTAGAGCCACCTGGGACCAGTTCAAGACCCAGTTCAAGAAGAAATTCTTCTCGACCACTGCTAGAGTAGCCATGGGGCTACGATTCCAGAACATCCAGCAGGGGAACCGTTCTGTTGATGACTATGCGGGAGAGCTTAGTCGCTTGAGCCGTTTTGCTCCTAGTCTGGTTGCTGATCCAGAGGAGATGACCCTAGGTTTTGCCATGGTCTAGTTCCAGACATTGGCATCCTTATAGTGGCGAACGGTACGACTGACTATTACTAGAGCCTAGAGTTAGCCCGGAGCATTGAGGAGCGTCTTCTGTCTAGCAAGAGGCCGGCTTCTGTACATCATGAGGGACCGTCCAAGCGTCAGGCTTTCCAGTAGAGAGCGCCGACGCCACCCCAGCAGACTTACCATCCCCCTCCACCACATCATCAGACCCAGCCAGTTAGAGCCCCGGGACCCCGACAGCAGCAGCAGAAGGGAGCTTTTTGTGCCTTCTGCAAGAAGGTAGGCCACGACGCTTTCGTTTGTAGGAAGAGGTTGGGTCAGTGTTTAGCTTGTGGGTCTGTCATCCATCAGATTCGAGACTGCCCAGTAGCCAAGGGACCCCAGGGGAAGACTTATAGCCTAGTCCTTGAGCCGGAGCCGGAACAGGTTTCAGGAGGTTAGTTTTGATCGTAGCCTTAGTCATTTGTTGCATTGCTTGCTATGTTAGAATGTTGTAGGATCTTCAATCCTTGTGAATTTCGAGGACGAAATTTTTCAAAGAGGGAAGACTTGTAAGCCCCTGATTTTCAAATTCTTTTAATTAGTGCTAATTAATTTTTAATGTCATTTATAGTCTTAAATAATTATTAGGAATTTTTAGGAATTTTTTTATAATTTTTAAATAGCTTTTAAATACCAGAAATACCATTTTGCAATTTTATAAATTGTTTTAAATTAGGTTTGCAATATTTAGAATTGTTTTAAATACTTTTTGCAATAACCCAATTGTCTTTTGCAATTATATTTTGCAAATAATACTTGCGGGAGTCAATTTGCAAATTAGAATTTACATTTGACATTGGGGAGGACTTATTTGTGAAATCCTAAAACCTAGGGACTTTTGTGCAAAACCTAAACCTACCCACCCCCGACGACCGACGACCGGCCAGCTGCCCCCCCGCCATTTCCGGCCGACCTAGCCACTTCGACCGACCTCTCACCCCTATAAAAGGACCCCCTCACTTCCCCCAGTCGACCACCATCACTTCAACCCAACCCCGACCACCGACAACCCCCCTTCTTCCCCAATCTACTTCACCGGAACCCTAACTCCGACGAGGCCTCGTTCTCACCATCCCGACACCCTCATCGACCACCACCACCATCAACGAGTTCGCCCCGACGAGGCGAGGCGATCGCCACCCGAGCGCCACCATCCCGACGCCGTACAGCTCCGTTCGCCGTTCGAAACCAAGTCCAGTCGATCGGACACGTAAGTAGCGGACTCGAATCGTGTCGTGCGTGTCTCGTTTTCACGCACGAGACTCGCCAGGACACGACGAACCTCATGCTGTGCTCGGACACGCGAGCCCGAGCTCGTACGTGTCGTGCATAGCACGGACACGTAGTTTCCTGTGTCCCAAACTGTCCGGACACAGGCTCGCATTTTTTTTTTTTTTATTATTATATCACCTAATCAGAAATAAAACTAACCCTAATCCTATCTCTAACAAAGCGGGCCGCTGGCCCACTGGCCAGCGCGTAAACAATAAACCCCCCCCCCCCCCCCCCCCGCGCTGGGCTGAGTTCGAGCCCCCCCTTTACAGTTTCTTTTTTTTCTTTTCTTTTCTTTTTCTTTTTTTTTCAGTTTTATATATATTTATATATATGTGTATATATATATTAGTATATATATATATGTATATACTGTATTTTAGCAGTATTTTATATATGTATATATTTTTATGCTTAATAAAATCTTATATATTTATTTGTATTTATACATATATGTATATATGTATATCTTCATATATATATATATTTATACTATGTATATATATATACAATATTAGTATATGTATATATGTACTTTATAATTAAGTATTTTCCTTATAATATATATGTACTTTTAGAACATATATGTATATTTTCACTATGCATAATTTTACCATATTAAAATAATAATTTATTTTGCACTATTACCAACTTGTATTTTTATTGTATTTAAATTACTGCAACCATTTGATGTCCAAACCTAGCATGGGTATTTGGGCTCAAATGTGTTTTCACACATTCAAGACCTGTACAAGTCATATTGGACTTGATTCATGGCCTTGGGTCCTGTATTTGAACTTTGGTTCAAATTATATACATGGACAAAATACGCAGATAATTAATTATTGTGTGCATTTCTGTTTTTGATTTTCTAAAAATACTTAAAGTATTGATAAAATTATGGAAAATAGTTTTTAGATACTTTGTTAAGTTGGCTAATTTAGTATAATTTTTGTAGTATTTAATTTACTGTTTTGCCACTAGTTTGGCATATGAAACCAAAACTCACTTTCTGTATACTTAGGAAAACTGATTTTTATAAAATATTTGTACTGGTTAATAAATTCCAGAAAAATTATAAAATTTCTATGATTAACAAGGATCACTTTGATACTTTACTTTAAGAAAAACTAGACTTTTTGCCTATCTTTAATATTGTTAAAACACAATAGTCTTTTGATTTATTTATTGATTAATTACGACTTGTAGCTTTTTGTGTTATTTGGAGTTTTAGTCGTGTTGAACCCCATCCCTCACTAGTGTAAAGACCCTAGAAAGTTAGTTAACATAGTGTGTCACCCCCACATTGGTCTCCTAGGCCAAGTCATTATTTTGGCTAGGTGCCCAGTCACAAGTCGTGTCACACCAGTTTAGTGATCTAGTATTTTAGCTTAGTGTAAAAGCTAAGTTTATTGTATTTATTGCTACAGTGACGAGTTACTGGACATCTATAGCTCTTTTATCGCAGCTTGCTTTGCTAGAGGCAAGTACATCTACATACTCAATTACTGTCTTTTAATGCTAGAACATGTATTAACCCTGTTAAAAGACTGATCCTTGAGGTAGCAAGTTATGTCTTCACAAGTATCACTTTCAGTACCGGCCATGTTTAGTACAGCTCTTATACCTTCACATGCTTCTTACGGGTTCTCAGTACAAGTTTTACTATGCTTTAGACTGCTCTGAGTATTCACATGTTTTTACCATTCTCGAATCTCTCACATGTTTAAATAACGGGTTAAGGGGGAACTGTTAGTATTGTACGTGAACATGACCCTTATCGTATGTATTTACCGCGCTCGGTGACATTCTATATGTACCCTTGCCGTATGTTCTGATCTCGCATTTGTGTATGGATATACACCGATGCCGCTCGTGCACGTATGTGCATGCCAGATATGTGCCGCAGTACATCCTGCTACCTATTGACCGATTCACGTACATGCTACGGTTTTAAACTTTTAAACTATATGTTGTCATTTCCAAAAAGAACCAATTAAACCATGATATGCCATGTTCCCTATGTTACTTGATACTTGATCCCAGTTGTACCATGAGGCCATGTTTTCAGTATTTCTTGTTTTAGAGACTCATCACACCATATTTCTCGTTGTACATCTCTTTCATTTTATGTTCAGTACTTTAGTTGTAGAGGTTGTACTTGCTCCCGTCCTGACAGGATAACGTTGTAGGTATTTTGACTGAGGAGGAGATGCTTTGTGACCCGTACTATGGAGCTCCAGTTGAGGATATTCCTGCAGGGAATCCTGCTTAGCTGCTTAGTTTGACTTAGTGTTAGGTTATTATCACAGACGCTGTTTTGCACCTTTAAACTGGACCTTGTCTCCAGTTTTACATTTTGGTTTGTATTATTATCAACTTAGTGGTTTTTCATCTATCTATATAGAAGCTGTGTTGTGATCATTCTTAAACTATCTTAATTATTAGCACATTTATCATTATTACCTGACTGTCTAGAACAGCTTACTACGCTCTAATCAAGCGTAGGCTGGACATGGCTCGGCCCGGCCCAACAATTTGGGAATCGGGTCGTGACACCGAGTCCGAGTCCGAGTCCGAGTCCGAGTCGCTAAGCCCCTTCGGGGCTTAGCTCCAATAGATTTAAATCTATTTTCATTTGGCCAAAAGTTGGTTTCTTATTCTCACCTCTATGTAAAATCCCCCCACATGGCACCCTCCATTGGGCCTCAACCCATGTGTATCTCTCTATTCCTTCATAAGTAATATAGAGATACATATTGGTGTGATTTTTCGATGTGGGACTATCTTTTAACAATAGAATGTTGTGAACACACACAACACATAGAATAAAACACCAACATTTTGCTAGTGTGCAGCTTTGTTTGTTGGAGCCTTGAAAGACTCACATAGTCACATTTTGAGGGCTTATATCAACAGAGTTGCCAACACAAGTGCTCATACTCTAGCTGCACATGCTTTCCTATATAATGTTTCTAATCTCATTTGCTTTTACAAAGAGATTCCATCTTGTATTTCAACTCATGTCTTACAGGACATGAAGAATGTTTCCTCTTGATTTATATAACATATGGTTTTTCTAAAAAAAAAAAAACATGTTCAGGGTCTTTGGTTACTGGGCCCCACACCCACAATCAGTATTCCACACGTTGTGGACCTTGTGGTGAGTACTATGGACCATGAGGAGAGATGTTTAGCTCAATTTTTTTTTTAAATTTCTTGCCAGTTGCCATTCGCTGGGGGCAGAGCAACAAAATTGAGGGAGAGCTGCTTAGTAATTTTTTATATATAATTTTTTGGCAATTCCACTAGGGCTACCGCCCCCCCGTGCGATACAATTCGGTCCGCCCTGTTCGGCGTAATTTATGAAACTTTGTACACACTCAATTGTATGTCTGCAATTTTTGCACACATCTATATCTTTTTTCGCGATTCGAATCCGAAGATTATACCTCTTCATGCTGACCATCAGAATTTGGTAAGAAAATACATGTTTATTATTCGAAAACTGATAGTTTTACTAAACATTCACGAGGAAAGAACTTATTAATTTGGTTATATAACATCCTAAGTCCAAGTAGCGCGCACACTGTTCCATTAACACAATCCGTGCTTAAATATGCTCATCCCCCGACCGAGCCTTCTCTCTCATGTCCCAATGGAGCTGTACCAGCTTGTCGAACGGTATCGCGGTGGCTATCTCCAGGCCTCCGAAGTTGGCCATCGACGAAGACAGGATCGGCATCCGATCCTTCTGCAGCAGCTCCGTGCCGGCAACCTCCTCCAGCGCTCTCATCCCGTTGGAGCACGAGCCCATGATCAAGTCGATGATGCCCGGCCGGTCGCCGTTGATGAATGCTCCTCTGTCCGGAACGTCCCTAGCAATGCCGTCCTCCAGTGTGGTCATGTGGGCTATGAATTTGTTGTTCGCCCTCTGCAGTGCTTCTCCTTCTGATTGTACTATAGCATAGTTTGTCGGCATCAACTGCAGAAACAATGGTTATATATAGGAAAATGATAGTTTGCCCGCATGCGGTCTGGCCCGTCCGCCGCGTGGCCGTAGTCCATTGACCCGTCTATATGCATGGGCTCTATGCCGATTGACCTGTCAATAGAATGGTGCCACGTGACGGACAACTGGCCCGCAGATGGGCAAGCTAGTAGCGCCCCGCAGGCGGGCAAGCTAGTAGTGCCCTTATATATACAAGAAGCGAACTAGAAATTCGAATTTGGATAGAGTGGATTAGGGGTGGACTAAATATATATAGTCTCACATGAAAAAAACCAAAATTAAAAATTTTAAAAATGCATACGTGAAATATCAAAAGCAAAAACTTTTTGTGTGTGTGCTGGAGTCCACCCCAGCACCTTATGTGGGTACACTCTTGTATATATGTCTACATATGTAGCAGGGATACATTTCTGGTAAGGACAGAGCAACAAGGACACGATATCTATTTGGTGTGTCAATGTTCTATTTTAATTTAGAATGTCCAAATTGTATCCCATACCGCCATATATGACACGATCCATATTGTAATAGTGGCGGTGGTTCCTAGGTATCAATCCTTCAATATGCAATAGCGGATTTGACTATATACATCTGTGAACTTTGTAGGACTTGTCGGAGCTCTCTAGCCTAGTGGTATTAGAGCGGACATCCGGAGGGACCGGCAAGGTTCGAGTCCCCCAACTGTGTGTGTGCGTGGGATTTCAAAAAAAAAAAAATTTTGTAGGACTTTGATATCGTTGAGGTATTGTTGAAGATAATCAATAGTTGTTGCCATAAACTGTACCAACGGGATCGGCCCTGCGGGTTGGATTGTCTTAGTCGAAACTAATTTTGGTTGTCCTTTGTCCATGTTGAAGGATAAGTTTAATTTGGATTTGGATTGGATCGGTCATAAGAAAAACCAACTTTTGTGGGAGGTTGTCCTATGGAGGAATTTGTCCAAGTCCAAAATCTTATCAGGCTTATTCCAGAGCCGACCTTGTGTATCAGGGCCGGCCCTGAGCAATTGGGGGCCCGAGGCAAAACTTCGAAAATAGGCCCCAACATAATGTAAAAAATATATAAATAAAATAAAATTTTGTTGTAGTCAAGATTTGAACTAAGCACCTCTTAAATATAAGTCAAGCATTGTATCCACTACACAATAATATTTTTCGTTAAAAAAAAGGACATGATACATACTAGTTCTCTTATAGACAGTTTCATGTTGGTGCCACTTTCGTCAGGGGGCCCTGGACCGTCGCCCGACCTGCCCTGGGCTAGGACCGCCCCTGTTGTGTACCAACAAAAGTTAAAGGTATTAGCTATATGACAAATTTTGTTGGTACACAAGGTCGGCCCTGGAATAAGCCTGACAAAAGTTACACAAGTTCGACCTTGTGTACCAACAGATTTTGACAGTTAAAGATATTAGTTATATGACAAATTTTGACACGGCCGACCTTGTGTACCTTGTAAGACAAAAGTTAAAGGTATTAGCTATATGACAAATTTTGGCAATTGATAAAGGCACTGCCTTTTTTGATCGGGGCTAGCCCGGATTGGGGCTAGCCCAATTTTTTTTGTGTTTTACTCAGGACAGCCCATTTTTTGATTTTGGGCTGTCCCAAAGTAAAATTTCCCTAAACCCAAAATTTTTCTCTCATTTGCAAAATTTTTTCTCTCTTCCTAAACCCTAATTCCTCTCTTCTTCTTCTTCCTCTTCTCCTCCACCATTTCTCCATCCCCAAGCAAGAAGATAATTTGAAATTCCTAGAAATTTCTTCCACCTAGAAATGTTCTCTTCTTCTTCCTCTTCTCTTCAAAATTTCCTTCTCAAGAAGATCGATGGCACCCAAATTCTTTCTCTATTTGTTTCCAAAATCCTAGAAATTAAATTGAAAAATTCAAGCATCCATTATATTGTTTATTTCAATTGTCTGTAGCCCATTTGAATTAAACTACATTCGGAGTGGAAAATTACCCATTTAAATTAAACACAAGTATGCAGGAATGAGAAAACTGTGCGTCGACCAGGACTGCCTAATTTTCTGGCAGTCCTACAAACTGAATGGACTGCCAGAAAACTGGGCAGTCCTAAGTCACAAAATGTGAAACAAATGACTGTCCATTTTTCTGGCAGTCCTTACTGTATTCAGGACTGCCAGAAAATTGGACAGTCCTACATACAGTAAGGACTGCCAGAAAAATGGACAGTCCTTTGTTTCACATGTTGTGACTTAGGACTGCCCAGTTTTCTGGCAGTCCATTCAGTTTGTTGGACTGCCAGAAAATTGGACAGTCCTTGTTTGTATGTGGACTGTCCAGTTCCTGGACAGTCCATGCTCACAGCAAGTTCTGTGATGGACTGTCCAGTTTCCTGGTAGTCCACATATGTATGTGGACTGCCAGGAAACTGGGCAGTCCACATACAATCAGGACTTCCAATCTTTCTTCGCGCGCGCGCGCGTGTGTGACAGCATGCGGGATGAATCTCAATCTAGGGTTACAAAACAGGAAGATTTTGTAGGGACAAGAGGAATCTCAATCTAGGGTTTAGAAGAAAATTTGAGATTAGAAGAAAATTTGAGAGGAAGAAGAGAAAGAGAAGAGAAATAAAACAATTGACTTTTATACTGCCTAATGGGCTAGTCCTAATAAATTTTTTCAATGGCAAACTTGTAAATAACACAAACTTACAAATGGGCTAGCCCCGATCAAATTATGCAGTGCCTTTATCAATTGCCCAAATTTTGACAGTTCCATGTGTATATATTTCGGTCTGTCAAAATTTTAACAAATTTTAATAATCCTAAAATATCAAATACTGTAAAAATATTTGACAGGATACTGAATATCATAATTTTTGTAGTGCCCTTAACATTTGCGGAGAGTAATTAATTACCTTTTGGTAGAAGAACTCTGCCCAGAAGCGGACTCTAGCTCTCAAATGTGGTTCCTCCGGTAGCAGAGGAGGGTCCTTCCATAGCTTGTCTATGAACTCCAAGATGGCTAATGGTTCGACCACCGACTCCCCGTCCACCACAAGAACAGGCGCCTTCTTGTTGGAGTGGGTAGGGTTCCCAACCTATGTGGAGAAGATCCCGGAGTGCGACGAGCGCCGTCCGATGTCGGAGAAGCTCGGGAGTAGTTGTTGCTGCTGCTGCCCCAAAGGGGGTTCTGGACCAAGTCCGAACTCGGTCCCAGGCCGAGTTCGGGCCGAACTCGGTCCCAGGCCGAGTTCTGGCCGAACTCGGTCTGGCCGTTCCAGGGTTTGGCCATCCAGTGCTGGTTGTCCCACACAGAGTTCTGGCCGAACTCTGTGTGTCGGGGGGGCTGAAGCGGATTTCAGGATGAGTTTTCATCATTGATCTAATCCAACGGTCCAGGTTGGTTGCGGGATTAGGGAGATATATTGAGTTTTCTCAACCCTAATTCATTATCGTATTATCGCATTAGACAACACAAGTTTGAGAGAGAAGGAGGCAAGAGTGCCATTACAACTTCGGAGAAGAAGACGGAGAATCGAAGGTCGTTTTCGAAGGAGATCGTGTTTCGGGTAATCTCTACTCGTCGTTCTCGTTCTTCGTAGCCTTGTGATCATTGTTCTTGTCTCTGAGTATTGTGGGGATCCGATTTGGATCGGGAGGAGTTTGTAGAGGGTGTAATTCTTCTATTCCATTAGTGGAGGCTTCTCAGGGTTGGACTCCGATCGTCCCGTAGTTTTTTCCCGCAAGGGTTTCCACGTCAAAAATTCTCTGTGTCTGCGTGGTTGTTTTTGTGTGCTTGTTTTTGGGTTCGTGCGTTGTTTGCTCGGTCCTCTCGCAGGTACTCTCCGGTTTGGGGAAAGGTTTCCGCGCTTCTTTTCCAACAGAGTGGTATCAGAGCTTTGGGTTCAAAGGGTGTCAGGAGTTGACAGAGGAACCAGAGAGGAGAGATGGACGCGAAGCCGGTGCGCATGGTGAACCTTAATGGCACAAACTATCATTATTGGCGGAGCAAGATGAAAGATTTGCTATTTGTCAAGAAGCTGCATCTACCTGTGTTTGCAACCGAGAGGCCCAGTGATAAATCCGAGGAGGACTGGAAGTTCGAGCACATACAGGTGTGTGGGTACATACGGCAGTTTGTTGATGAGAACGTGTACAACCACGTTGCCAATATTGAGCACGCGAAGACGTTGTGGGATAAGCTGGAATCCTTGTATGCGAAGAAGACCGGGATAAACAAGTTGTTCCTGATCCGAACGATGATAGGTCTGCGGTACAAGGATGGGGCGTCTATTTCGGATCACTTGAGTGAGTTCCAGGGCGTGGTTGACCAGCTATCTTCTATGGGAGTCAAGTTCGACGACGAAGTTCAGGGACTGTGGCTGCTGTGTACCTTGCCAGACTCGTGGGAGACCGTACGAGTATCTATGATCGCTTCTTGCTCCAGAGGGCGTGGTCAGCCTGGAGTTTGCCAAGAGCGGGGTGTTGAATGAAGAGATGCGGAGACGTTCTCAGGGCACTTCATCCACATCCCACCACTCAGAGGCACTTGTTTCAGAGAGCCGCGGAAGGGGCAAAAGCAGGGGTCCAGGTGGTGGCAGAGACAAGAGCAGGGGGAAGTCCAAGGGTCGTTACGAGGACTCAGAGTGTTACCATTGCGGTAAGAAGGGCCATATCAAGCGGAATTGTTTCGCTTGGAAGAAGGAGAAGAAGGGCGACAAGGGAAAGCAAGAAGAGAACACTACAAGCGGCGGCCTCGGTACATGGAGGCGATGTGATCGTCGTAGGTGATGAGGTCATTACTAACCTCGCCTGCGATGACAATTCTTGGTTGGTGGACTCAGGGGCTTCAGCACATGTATCTCACAATAGGGCACTGTTTGCCACTTACACGACAGGCGACTGTGGCGTGTTGAAGATGGGCAACGGAGATGTGTCGAAGGCGGTTGCCATTGGAGATGTGCATTTGAGAACGAAGACGGGTGCGGTTCTTGTTCTCAAGGATGTTCGTCATGTCCCTGATATCCGTTTCAACCTGGTGTCGGTTGGAAGGTTGGATGACGAGGGATTCTTCAGTCTCTTCGGGAATAGTCAGTGGAAGCTTTCCAGAGGTTCGATGGTGATTGCCAGAGGAAGCAAGAAGTCCGGTCTCTACTATATGGAGGGGAGCGCAGAGGGGGCACAGGAGGTGAACGCAGTCAGTGACGCGTCTACCGAGCTGTGGCACAGGCGGCTCGGCCATATCAGCGAGAAGGGGATGAGCTACTTGGTGAACAGAAAAGTGATTCCGGGGCTCAAGTCTACAAAGTTGGAGAAGTGCACGCACTGTTTGGCTGGGAAGCAAAATAGGGTGTCTTTTCAGAGTCACCCAAGTTCGAGGAAGCCGGCGTTGCTCGAGTTGATTCACTCGGATGTCTGCGGTCCTATGAAGGAAAAATCTCTTGGTGGTGCTTCTTACTTTGTGACTTTTATTGATGACTGTTCCAGGAAGGTTTGGGTCTATGCCTTAAAGACCAAGGATCAGGTGCTGCCTACTTTCAAGGAGTTTCAGGCCTCCGTTGAAAGGGAGACAGGCAAGAAGTTGTTGTGTGTTCGGTCCGACAATGGCAGCGAATACATCGGTCCCTTTGATGCGTATTGCAGAGAGCAAGGGATACGACACCAGAAGACTCCGCCAAAGACACCTCAGCTCAATGGTGTAGCGGAGCGCATGAACAGGACACTGATGGAGAGGGTGCGGTGTTTGCTGTCAGAAGCAAACTTGCCGGGCAGTTATTGGGGTGAGGCTCTTCTCACAGCTGCTTATATTATTAATTTGTCTCCTAGTGCTCCTTTGCAGGGTGATGTGCCTGACAAAGTATGGTACGGCAAGGAGCCGTCATACAGTCACCTGCGGGCGTTTGGTTGTAAAGCTTTCGTGCATGTACCGAAGGACGAGAGGACCAAACTTGAGCCGAAGACGAGGCGATGCGTCTTTGTCGGCTACGGTCGGGATGAGTTTGGCTATAGACTCTACGACCCAGTGGAAGGAAAGCTCTACAGAAGCAGGGACGTGGTGTTCGTCGAGGATCAGACCATGACCAACACTCAGGATTCCGAGACGCCTTCTGAGGCTGAGGAATTGCCTGAGTTAGAGTCATTTCGCTTCGAGCAGTTTCCAGAGGACATCGCGGAGGATCCAGTTATGGGGGAGCCGGTACATGGAGTTGCTCCCAACCTTGATCATCAGCCTGCTGATGGTGGTCAGGGTGTCCCTCAGGAAGATGAGCATGCCGGAGAGGTAGTTCCTGAAGGGGAGGAGGCTGTCGGTATACAGCCAGCACCAGTGGCTCCACTGAGAAGGAGCAACAGGGATCGTCGACCATCTACGAGATACTCGCCGGATGAGTATGTGCTATTGACTGACGGGGGAGAGCCCGTGTCACGCCCCGCTCCCGGAATACGGACGAACGAGAACGTGAACAGCCAGCTACGTATATTGGGACGGCAACCATCCCGCTATACGATCACGGCTGTCTAGCATGTGAGGGTATTCTACAAACCAACAGTCTCTTACGGTCCAAATGGCCTATTGTCTCAATCTCAACAAGTAAAATAAGTTACAAGATAACAGATCACCAAACATACAATTGTAAGGCGTCCCAAACATTACATATAAGATGATCATGAAAACTAGTCGTAACAAAATATAGAGACTAGCTCAGAGTTAAGTCATACATGATCAACCCCCGGGGCTTGTCAATCATGTTACAGCCCGTAGGCAGACAATAAATACAAGTTGCAATCGAGCTAACACGTGCTCGTCGGCTAAACGCCTCAAAAGAATATTAGTTTACAATAAAGTGGGCGAACAAAAGAAACCCACTAGAAGCCTTGGTCACGCCTGGCGGTCACCATCTGGCTGGAAGACAGGTAGATCCCTTGCTGCTGCTCCGGTATCTGGCCATATAAAACCAGCTGGGTCAGACCCCAGAAAGAGCAAGTGCCACAAAGGAGGCTCCACTTAAGGACTAAAACTAGCAAATCATTAGTAAACAAAAGCAGCAAAAGAAATAAGTAAAAGCATATTGAGATTTGTGCGGTACCAATGCACGTATCCCGATCACAGAAAAGGAAACAAGTAACTTGATTAGAAAATAATAATAATAATACCGGAGAACATGGCAGATAAGATGCATGAAAAATAAGAAATAAATGCTATCCGGGCAATAAACAAGGAAGGACAAATGTACCGTACCAGGAAACCTGAACAGTACATAGTCACTAACCAGTCTATTGCTTGAAGATAACAATCATATACAGGAAGCTATAACATAGATAAGTGCCATCTACACAATAAACACGGTAAGGACAAATGTACCGTACCAAGTAGCCAGGTTACCACTGTAACCCTTCACCTAAACAGTACATAGTCACTGACCAGTTATTGCCTAGAGGACAGTCATACAAGAGAGTTACACTATAGTGACAGAGAAGAAATCTTGCAATCACATCCAGTGCAAGTCAAGCATTCAAGTTCTAGAGACTGGAACAATCAAGAGCTGGTCTCATCAGGGCTGGTCCTAGACCAGACCAGACAAGGCTGGACACCATCCAATAATACACGGCCAATCATAGCCTACTGCTTGCTACATTAACTAACTAGGGTTATCACAAGCCTAGTTACTAACAAGATGCAAGTGAGATGTATCTCCGCCACAAGCCCTGCAGCTATCCAGGTTACCCAGGCGATTATTAGTATAGTGACAATTAGAGAGAGAGGGACTACATTCTTGTTATCATTACAAGTAGCTTGAGGATGCACCACTTGGCAGTGAGCTGGAAATGCGCCCTACTCGTCGGCAGGCTACAAGTCCAAACGATTGTGGCCGGGGTAACGGGATCGCCTGTAGCTGAGGAACATCTCGTCATGACTAGTGAATTAAGCTAGTTGTTAATCTTAGTTCATTTCCAATATGAATTCCTGACCGTGGGAAATCAAGAATTCATGTCCTAGACATGATGCAAGACAAGACAAGTGATTTGCACAGAGCAACAGGTAGTACACCCACGGTGTCAAGACAAGTCAAGTCGAGTCAAGAGTGCGCCGCCACGGGCCACTATCAAGTGAAGCCAAGTCATACCAAGTCAAGTCAAGTTGAGTTATCAAGTCATGCCAAGTCGGGAGTGCGCCACCACGGGCCACTATCAAGTGATCTAGTTGTTAAGGTTACAAGTTACAAGTTATTAGCCAGGATTTATTTATCGTGTCAGGGCCATAAGGCATATCACAATGCAACTATTCTACAAGTAAAAGAAACATAATCCTGAGTGCACCCAAACGGCCACCGATGTAAAAGGCATGAAAAGTACAATAAGGCTGAAAACATGACTTTATAAATAAGACCATAAGAAAACACTTTTCTGATGTAACAAGAGACAACAAAACCAGGGACAACGCCGTACTAGCATTAAATCAAATCGTGCCCACATCGTGTTCGGGTCGAGCTCGGGTCAAAAGGCGTAAGGATATAAACCAGGGGTAAGGTGTTCCCAAATTAGTGTCAAGATTCAAGAAAGCAGTACACAAATACAGGAAATCGTGTCAAGACGTGTCGAGTCTAGTCAAGTCGTGTTGTGAGCACCAAAATCTCAGGAAGCTCCAAATTATGAAAAGAAAACCAAATCCCAGAGAAAGCAATACAGGCACTAGGGGTGCAGGGGTACAGGGGCACTAGGGCAGGCCAGGCATACTGGAGTGCGCCTAGAGGCAGCACACTAGAGTGTGCCAGGGAGGCAGCACACTAAAATGCGCCTGGTCTGGACAGGTCAATCCGCGCCTAGAGCCAATGGGGCAAACCGCGCCTAGATCCATTGGATCAAATGGCGCCTAAGTCAAGGGAACAGTGAACTGCGCCTAAAATGATAAATATAGGCGCAGTCGGGCAAGCCAAGGGAAAGTAGGCGCTATCAGCCTAACAGGAGGAAATGGGCGCTATCTGCCAATCTGGGAAAGTAGGCGCAGTCTGCCAACCGCGCCTGAAATGACGCCAAGGAGGCGCCATCGAGGGGCGGCGGCGAACAACACCCAAGGAGGCACGATCGAGACGAACCGCGCCTAAGGAGGCGCGTTCGAGCGAGCCGCGCCTAAAGAGGCGCGCTCGAAAAGGAGGCGCAGTCTGCGAACCGCGCCTAAGAAGGCGCAGTTGAACGAACAGCGCCTAAAGAGGCGTGTTCGAGGAAGTAGGCGCCATCGGCCAGAACAGCAAGTCATCTTCTCCAAAAATCCGAGAAGAGAACCCATGGAACTCAAAACTTTGGAACATCATAAATCCATCAATACAAACCCAAATCCGGATTTTCAAAGCTCTAACTTGTGTAAAATTGAAAGCTCTACAACATGGAAACATTGAATCCAACAAAAGAACAAGTTTGGGAGATCAAATCTCCAAAAATCCGAAAACACTCCAAACCTAGATCTACAAGATTCCAAGCTCCAAATCAAGAAAACCCAAGATCTAATGTTGCTCATAGGGTGCTAAACTAGCTAATGGGCACATAAAATCCGGCCCTCAAGTGTGAGCAAGGTGCACTTGCCTAATGAGGGTGATTCTCTCTTAGGGAAGAAGAAGAAGGAAGGGAGAGGGGGTGGCCGGCTGTGAAGTGGGAAAATGAGAGGGGAGAGAGAGAGAGAGGGGATTAAATGATGGTGGGGTGTGATGGAGGTGAGGGAGAGTATAGGTTAAAGGGTTCCAATGCAATCTCAAACCAAATAAAACCGAACCAAGTCTCCAAATCAAACCAAGTTAAACCAAGCCAAGCTCTTCCACATAAATTCGAGCCAAAATATGAAAGCCGAGAATACTGCAAGTTGAGCAAAATACAATGCAGGCCAAAGTCCAATCAAAATCCAGAAGTCATTAACCAGATTAACCCATAATGATAATTGACAATTAAACTACCACAAGATTACGAAATAAACTACAATTAACTAGACAAGAAAAAAATAAAAATACGGGTCAGAAATACGAATACGCAATAAATACGTATCACGAATTTCGAGATATTACAGCCCGAAAGTTTCGCAGAGGCTATGGAAGACGAACACAGGCAGAAGTGGATGGTGGCTATGCAGGAGGAGATGAGTTCCTTGCACACCAATTCTACTTATGATCTGGTGCGGTTGCCAAAGGGCAAGAAGGCTTTGAAAAATCGATGGGTGTTCAGAGTGAAGCAGACGGATGATGCTACTCGCCCTCGATACAAAGCGAGGCTGGTAGTCAAGGACTACGGTCAGCGGAAAGGCGTGGATTATTATGAGATCTTTTCGGCTGTCGTCAAGCATTCGTCTATTCGGGTGGTGCTAGCATTAGCAGCCAGTTTTGACTTGGAGGTCGAGCAGATGGACGTGAAGACGGCGTTCCTCCACGGTGATCTTGAGGAGGAGTTGTACATGGAGCAGCCGGAGGGATTCTGTGAGAAGGGCAAGTCACATTTGGTCTGCCGGTTGAGGAAGAGCTTGTATGGTCTGAAGCAGGCTCCGAGGCAGTGGTACAGAAAGTTCGAGTCGTTTATGGGGGAGCATGGTTATGCACGGACGACGTCGGACCATTGTGCATTTGTGAGGTATTTTGCCGATGATGATTTTATCATCTTATTGCTCTATGTTGATGATATGCTATTAGTGGGTCGGAATGCCACTAGGATAGCGGAGTTGAAGCGCCAACTGGGCGCGGCCTTCTCTATGAAGGATTTGGGCGCAGCGAAGACTATTCTTGGGATGGAGATCAGCCGAGAGAGAGAGTCCAAGCTGCTACACTTGTCCCAAAAGAAGTACATTCATCGGGTACTTCAGCGTTTCGGGATGGACGGGTCGAAGAAAGTGAGTTCCCCCCTCGCGGCTCACTTTAAGTTCACTGAGGAGCAGTGTCCATCTACCGAGGACGAAAAAGAAGATATGGAGCGGGTTCCATATGCTTCAGCTGTGGGAAGCCTTATGTATGCTATGGTGTGTACGAGGCCAGATATTGCTCATACAGTTGGTACGGTAAGCAGGTATCTTTCGAATCCTGGAAGGGTACATTGGAGTGCGGTCAAGTGGATTCTACGATATCTTCAGGGCACTGCTGGTTGGAGACTTTCCTTTGGTGGTGACGAGCCGAAGCTGGTTGGGTATACCGACGCTGATATGGCTGGAGATGTAGACACGAGGCGATCGACTTTAGGCTACGTGATGATGTTTGCGGAAGGAGCAGTGTCGTGGCAGTCGTGGTTGCAGAAGTGTGTTGCCTTGTCGACGACGGAGGTGGAATACATTGCGGCGACGGAGGCTTGCAAGGAGCTGTTGTGGATGAAGAAGCTGTTGCAGGAAATGGGACTGAAGCAAGAGCAGTATACTTTGCTTTGCGACAGTCAGAGTGCTATCCATCTTGTGAAGAATCAGACGTTTCATAGCCGGTCCAAGTACATCGAGACTCGGTATCATTGGATACGGGATGTGGTTGAGAAGAAGGACGCGGAGCTTGAGAAGGTGCATACAGATGACAACGGAGCTGATATGTTCACGAAGATTCTACCAAGGGGGAAGTTTGAGTACTGCAGGCAGATCGTCGGGATGACGACGTCCTCCCCATAGTTGTGAAGGGGGAGATTTGTTGGAGTGGGTGGGGTTCCCAACCTATGTGGAGAAGATCCCGGAGTGCGACGAGCGCCGTCCGATGTCGGAGAAGCTCGGGAGTAGTTGTTGCTGCTGCTGCTGCCCCAAAGGGGGTTCTGGACCAAGTCTGCCGAGTTCGGGCCGAACTCGGTCCCAGGCCAAGTTTTGGCCGAACTCGGTCTGGCCGTTCCAGGGTTTGGCCATCCAGTGCTGGTTGCCCCACACAAAGTTCTGGCCGAACTCTGTGTGTCGGGGGGCTGAAGCGGATTTCAGGATGAGTTTACTAATCCAACGGTCCAGGTTGGTTGCAGGATTAGGGAGATATATTGAGTTTTCTCAACCCTAATTCATTATCGTATTATCGCATTGGACAACACAAGTTTGAGAGAGAAGGAGGCAAGAGTGCCATTACAACTTCGGAGAAGAAGACGGAGGATCGAAGGTCGTTTTCGAAGGAGATCGTGTTTCGGGTAATCTCTACTCGTCGTTCTCGTTCTTCGTAGCCTTGTGATCATTGTTCTTGTCTCTGAGTGTTGTGGGGATCCGATTTGGATCGGGAGGAGTTTGTAGAGGGTATAATTCTTCTATTCCATTAGTGGAGGCTTCTCAGGGTTGGACTCCGATCGTCCCGTGGTTTTTTCCCGCAAGGGTTTCCACGTAAAAAATTTTCTGTGTCTGCGTGGTTGTTTTTGTGTGCTTGTTTTTGGGTTCGTGCGTTGTTTGCTCGGTCCTCTCGCAGGTACTCTCCGGTTTGGGGAAAGGTTTCCGCGCTTTTTTCCCAACACTTCTTTCTGTTGTCGGGGTCCTCTAGTTCTACGTACTCGAAGGCCACGCCCTTGAGCGCGAGGGCGTGGCGGACGATGGCGCAGTCGGAGCTAGCCCAAAATCCGTACAACTTCACTTCCTTGGCTTCTCCCTCTCCCATTGTTGTTGTGGTTACTTGCTTCTCTTTCTTGGTTGCGCTTGCGATCTCTGTCTTGTGTTCAAGCCAAATGCTCATGGGGGGTCTAATAGATTTTCAAAAGCCAACTTGGCTTGGGGAAGAAGAAGCCATTTTAATTTGACACGTTGTACAAGAATGGGCATCATCTTGTAATTGTATAGTATAGATGTGCATTAAGGGACTGTTTGGATAGATGTAACTTTTTGAAAGTGTGAAAGTGACACTTACTTTTTGAAAGTGTGAAAGTGACACTTACGTTATTCGACTACTTTGACACTTATGCTCCAGTAGCTCGGATGACAACTATCAGATTGTTAATTGCTTTAGCAGCAATACACAAGCTGGTGATACATCAGATGGATGTGAAAACGGCATTCCTTAATGGCGAGCTGACCGAAGAGATCTACATGCAACAACCAGAAGGTTTTGTCGTCAGAGGTCTGGAAGACAAAGTCTGCAAGTTGATGAAGTCTCTGTATGGTTTGAAGCAAGCTCCCAAAATGTGGCATGAGAAGTTTGACAAGGTGATAAGGTCAAATGGCTACAGGGTCAGTGAAACAGACAAGTGTGTCTATACGAAGTTTGCTGACGGAAGAGGAGTAATCGTTTGTCTATACGTGGACGACATGCTAATCCTAGGTACAGATTTAAGCTGCGTCACAGAGACAAAGAAATTCCTCTCGACCAAGTTCAGTATGAAGGACTTGGGGGATGCCGACGTAATCTTGGGGCTCAAGATCATCCGGACAAGCACTGGAATAGCGCTGTCACAATCTCATTATATTGAGAAAATGCTCACTCGCTACGGGTATCAAGATCTTCCTTTTATTTGATACACCGTACCGGAGTGATCAGAAGCTGGAGCCAAATTTGAGGGAAAGCGTCAGGCAGTTGGAGTACGCTAGCATCATCGGAAGCTTGATGTACGCTACTACTGCCACAAGGCCTGACATAGCTTTTGCAGTGGGAATGCTGAGTCGGTTCACTAGCAATCCAGGCGTTGAGCACTGGAAAGCTGTGAAGCGTGTTATGAGATATCTCAAGAAAACTCAGACATATGCACTTTTCTACAGCGGAGATCCGTTAGTAGTGGAAGGCTTCAGTGATGCTAGCTGGTGTTCAGATATGGAGAGCGAGTATTCCACAGGTGGATTCGTATTCGCCATGGACGGAGCTGCTATATCGTGGAAGTCGAAGAAGCAAACTATGTTATCTCGCTCCTCCATGGAATCTGAATTCTTTGCATTGGATGCTGCTGCAGATGAAGCAGAATGGCTTCGGGAGCTCATGTATGATCTTCCGGTGGTTGGGGCTCAGATACCGGCAATACCGATATACTGTGACAACCAGGCGGCAGCAGCAGTGGCATCAAATGAACTCTTCAACGGGAAGAAGAGAACGGTGCGGTTGAAGCACAGAGCAGTACACGATCTTATCAAGATAGGTGTTATTGCAGTGATTGATGTTCGGAGTCAGGAGAACCTGGCGGATCCGTTCACCAAGGGCCTCAAGCGCCAGCTGGTCGATGACACAGCTTGTAAAATGGGCTTGAAGGCATTCTGATATTGTGTTATTACATTCCTACCATAAAGTTTTATGCTATTAGTTCAAAGAGAAATCTACTAGGCATCTAGCTTTTGGTTCAAGGGAGGACTATTAACCAGAAGAATATCAGGAACGGTGGGTACTTGTCCTATGTGACATGGAGAGGTTACGGACCTACAACCACTGTTGTCTACTATTGTTTTCTGCGGAAAACGGATCCTGTGGGAAGGTTGGCTTAAACGCCTTAATGAGTTCTCAGGCAGAGTGAATGCCTGGTGTGCTTTACAGGAAGCACGGTAGAGCAGCACTACAAGGAGTGAAACTCCATGCTACAGTGGGGTGACTCCACCATGAGGTTCCCAGGTAGGGATAATGCCTCGGCTTTGCAAGCTAAGTCACAGCGGAGTAGCACCGCAAATAGGCAGGTAGCCTAATGCTGTATGATAATCGTAATAAAGAGAGGTAGACAGCACTACAAAGAGGACGATGTCCTCATGTTACAGTGGCATGACACCACGAAGAGGTACCGGGTAGGGTAAAGCCTCGGCTTCGCAAGCCATGTCATAGCGGCGTAACACCGCACGGAAGCGCAAGGCTTCATGCTGGGTAGTTTGGCACTACAAAGGGGCTTGTGACTTCATGCTACAGTAGTATGACACTACGATGAGGTACCCAGGTGGGGTAAAGCCTCGGCTTTAAGCCATGTCTTAGCGGCGTAGCACCGCAAAGAAGCGCAATGCTTCATGCCATGACTCTTTATAAAGAACTCACCTATAGTGTATGGAAAGAGATATCAGGCCGTCTCTTGAGGGTAAGCTTGTAGACGCCCAAAATTATACACTGAAACCAGGCTGGCACAAGGCCTTCAATGTGCAGCCAGAAGCACAGTTGATGTCATTATGTGAGTAGGAAGAATTGCAGTTATGGTGCAGAATTCAAGGCTTAGTCCATTCTTGTATCATGCTGTTATTTAACCTATGCGGGAAGATTCAAGTCGTAGCGACATCTCTCCTAATGCATGATGGACAATCACTGTGGGGAACGCTCAACCCATATATTGAGATATGTGGGGGATTGTTGGTGTTTTTGCCTTTGGACTAGAAAAGATAGTCCCACATCGGCTACACCAAATGGTGATTATCTCAATATAATGCATTGCTTGTGTTGAGGTGTGCACATGAGGTGTAGTGGGGCACAAGTTTGTGCCATGTGGAAGTATTTTCTAGAAGGAAAAAGGATTAAATCCAACAAGGATGAAAGTTAATTTTTGTTGTGTGGATGCGGACTCGGACTCGGACACGGACTCCAGGATGTCTCGTGCATGCACGGGAGTGTTCGGGGGGTAGGCGTGGACTGGCACACTTCTATGCTGATTGTGGGATGATCTAAAATATCAAACTCTATTTTTGAGTATTGGTATTTTAGTCCCACATCGGATAGGAGAAGAGGTGAAGTCTCAACTCCACTCTATAAATAGAGCCCCTTGGCCTCCTTTGAAAGATGAACCAAAAAGAGAGTTGAGGGAGTCTGTTAAGTCCAGGAAGCCCGTTCAAGTCTCAAATATTGACTTACGAGCGTTCCAGAAGTTCTCCTGAACTTGCTGGTTCCTGGGAGCTTATCCGTACTGCGGGTGTAGCTTTGAGCGTCGGTGTTCTACACCCCAGCGAGATCCGTTCTTCTTCTTCCTCCCTCTTTCTGTTGCCTTCGAGAATCTGAGACTCAACTGTTGTTGATCATCTCTTGTTGCCTTCGAGAATACCGTCGTTTCTCTTTAGAAGTTATACGGTTCTGTTGCCTTCGAGAAATATTACGAAATAATCTTTTTAGATTCTCGTATAACAACTTCACCTTCTTTAGGGTGTTGTTGCCAGAAACATTGTCTTTACAATTGTTTTTGAACTCGTGTTTTTTCCATCGATTGTTCGTCAAGGGACTAACAAATATAATATAAATTATTATAATATACTTTATTATTATCATGATTAGATAGCATCAGCCACCCTTATTATTATTATTATTATCATTCAGCCTCATTTTATCTCCAATAAAATAAAATAAATCAATCAGCCTCATTTTCAATCCCACCCACAGATTATAACCCCATCCATAGATCTAATAATCTCTCTCTCTCTCTCTCCCTCTCCTCGTCTCATTCCTCTCACTTCTTTCATTCCTGACCGATGGCAGCTTCCGGTCCAGCGAGGAAGCGGCTACGCAGTTCGGCGAAGAAGCTCGCGCAGACGGCAAACTGTTACGCAGTCTGGCGAGGAAGCTCGCGCAGACGGCTATGCGCGACGGGGCGCTGTGCTTGCGGCGAGGCGGGTCCAACAGCATCCGGTGTTTCGAAATGGCGGGAGGAGGAAGAGGTGACCAAAAATCACCGGGACTTCCAACGCTTGCAAGTGCAGGGAGCAACAAAACAGTGACAGTTTCATCCTGAGTTACTCCTCTTTTTTGTTGGAGCTTAGAATTGAAGAAGGGAGGGGACAAAAGTCTGTTTTGTGTCAGTGAGGTGACACTTACGTAGCAGTTGTATTGTGTATCCAAACACATGAACTTCCAATTTCAAAGTCCAGTTGCAAGGAAAATTGGAGAATCGGTCCACTTTCATTGCAGCTACTCCCATCCAAACAGACCCTAAGTAAGCATCCTGTCCATGTGAAATGTAAGCATCCGAGGGTCCGGGGATTATATTCGGTGAGATAATTTAGGGATAGTTTGGATGAAGTTTTTGTATTTCTAGGAATATGTTTTCAATTCCTTTCCCATGGGAAAGAAATTCAACATTTCTATACCCATGTTTGGTTAGGTTGGGAATTGGTAGTTCAAAATTTAAAAAAAAATTCATTTTCATGTTTGGTTTACAAAAGGATAGAAATATTAATTTATTTAGTTTTTCTTTAATACTCTTTTATTAATTTTATGATGATTTACATGTTTGAGATAGAAGTTGAGAATTTGAAAATAAAAAGAGGGTATAACGGTCCAAACAAAATAGCCAAGCATCATTTCTAGGAAAGCAAATCTATTCCCAGGGGGGGCTTGAGAATAGCTTTCCCAAGTCAATGGGAATAGCTTTCCCCCCTAAGCCCCTCATATTCCCTCCTCATTCTTAATCTTAAACATACCAAACATGGGTAAAGAATTCAAAACCCATTCCTAAGCCACAAAAACTTGAACCAAACGCCCCCTAAGTGTAAAACATAGAGATAATCATGTCCATCTTGTAATTAGTTTCACAGCACGGATGGTCCCTGTACGTGTAAAACATAGAGATAATTAATTCTAAAATTAACATAATCTTTATATTTAAAATATTATTATCATACCCAATACTATATATAATTGGTTTTTTTAAAAAACAACTCTGCTTCTCGAACCAAGGGGGAGGGGGATTGCGCGATGGATCGCGTTGGCGTGACAACCTTTCCATTAGAGAGGCGGACCGTTACTAGTAGGAAGGGCTGGAGCCAATAGGGGACACGTCAGAATAGTCTACCGCATTGTCCCCCCTCGATTTGACAAGCATTTTTGTTCTAAAAATTCAAGGGAGAGTTGAAACCTCATTATGTCCCATATATATTCGTCATTGTTCTTTATTGAGAACAATATGACAATTGGGACGAGACGAGATGTTATGAAGGTGAAAACAAAAATCTGACTTAAAAAAATGTCAAATTTTGAAATCAATGAGTTTGTTGGACTGTCAAAATTTAGGTTGTATATGTCTCAGAACTTTCAAAATTTAGGTCCTTCTGTAATATACTAGGATTGTAAAAAAATGGCTTAATTCCAATTTTATACACTCAACTATTCCAATTTTTTAATTTGATACCAAAAACTTTGATATGTATCAAGTTGATATCCTAAAACAAATTGACGAAACTATCTCCTATCTCACCCAATTCCCATCGCCCCCACCTCCACCTCCACCCTACTCGACTACACCACCTTGACAGACGTCCCACCCCTCTCCCCCGGCTTCACCACCCCCGCAACAACCTCGTCCCGCACCCCCCATCTCTATCTATCTCTCTGTCTCTCCGTCACGTACTGCTGCCGCTGTTGTCGTCGTCGAGCGTCGCTGCCGTTGTCGATACTGTTGCTGCCGGGGAAAGAGAGAGAGAGAGAGAGAGAGAGAGGAGGAGGAGGAGGAGGAGGAGGGCATGATTGTTTCGTCAAATTTTTTAGTATATTAAGTTGTTGCACATTAAAGTTTAGAGTAAGAAGCTAAAAAAAAATTGGAATATAAATGAGGTTGTCAAGTTAAAATTTAGGCTTAGTCTTTTATGAGTTCCGACGATAATGAGTTTTTTTTTTTTGGCTAATTATAAGGGCACAACACATTTTGATCGAGGATGTCCAACTGTTAGTTTTCCATTATTTACAAGTTTGCCACTGAAAAATTACTCAGGGCTATCCAAGTGGTAGGTATAAAAGATAAGTGTTATAATTTTTGTTTTCTTCCTCACTCTCCATTCCTCACAAGAAGAAGAAGAAGAACAAGAACAAGAAGAAAAAAAAAACAAGAACAACAAGAACAAGAACATCAATTTTTGCAAACCTAGTTTATTTAATTTTTTGCTCTCTTCTAATTTCTCATATCTCTTTCTCCAAACCCTACTTTATTTTTCTTCTTCTTGTTTGGGCATTATGTATGAAATCCTAGGTGTAAAAGAAATTGGGTTATCAAATCTATTAGTCTATTAACCAATTTTTCTTTATTAATAGAAGAATTATGCATGAAATCCTAGTTGTAGAAGAAAACTAAGGAAGAAGAAATCCTAGTTGTAGAATAATTGGGTTCATATCAGGACTGTCACAATTTCTGACAGTCCTAGAAGTATTGAGGACTGCCATAAATTGTGGCAGTTTTGAAATAGACTCGATGTACAACATGACTGCCACAATTGCTGGCAGTCCTAGAAGTAATGAGGACTGCCAAGAATTATGACAGTCTTGAAATAGACTCGATGTACAACAGGACTGCCACAATTTCTGGCAGTCCTAGAGGTAAAGAGAACTGCCAGAAATTGTGGCAGTCCTGAAAGGGACATGCTCTACAACAGAACTGTCACAATTTCTGGCAGTCCTAGACATATTGAGTACTGCTAAAAATTGAGGCAGTCCTGAAAGATACTTGCTGTACAGCAAGTTCCTTTCAGGACTGCCACAATTTCTGGCAGTCCTAAAGTCGACATTCCCGAAGGAAAACAAAATATGTTAGGGTTTATTTCAATCTTGATAATAGAGTGAAATATGCATTTTAGGATTTATTTCCATACATCCTTTGTGAGGAAAGAAGTATTTAACCTTTATTTCCATACATTTTAGGATTTATTTAATTTTTTTGGTGCCATCGAAATTGGGAAAGAGAAGGAAACTAGGATTTTGATGGAGATGGTGATGATGGAAATGGTGGAGAAGAAGAAGATGATGATGAGAAAAAAAACTAGGATTTTGATGAAGATGTGAGAATGGAAATGGTGGAGAAGAAGAAGATGATAGAAGAAAAAGAAGAAAGCTAGGGTTTGTGAAGAGAGAGAGTGAAATTTAAAAATGAGAGTGATTTTTTGGGTTTGGGGGGCTGTGGGTTTTGGACAGCCCCCTGAGTGAAATATTTTGATAGCCCTAGTAAAAGTTCCTCCAAACCTGGCTAGTCCTAATCCTGGCTAGCCCCGATCAAAAAGATATGTGCCCTTATAATTAGCCTTTTTTTTTTCAAATAACTTCTATGGGCTCATGAACAAAAAAGTAAGAATGGTTTATAAAGTAAAAAAAGTGGCGCGGATTCGAGCCCCTTGGAGGCATGCCTCCAAGCACAAGTGGACACCCTCAAAAAAAGAAAAAGAAGAAAAAGAAGAAGAAGGTATAAATATTTGTGATATCGCAAGATATAGCGTAATGCCGACTGTTTTTTCAAACAAACTAATGTTATCTTTCAGATAAGTAACTGAAATAAAGACCCTACGGCTAGTAAGCATTAAAAAATGGAAAATTCAACGATTTTTATGCAACCAAACCAATCCACAACTTCATTATCAATTAAATAGGATCAAATTTGTAATGAAATTTCTTCACAAGAACTTCCAATTCCCCACTCCATTTCTCACCTCCAAATTCTCCCCTTCCTTCTTCGCCTCCTCCAAATCCGTTCCTGCACGCCGGACGTTCGACGAAATTCCCCACCCAGATCTCATCTCCTACAACCTGATTGGGAGAGGGTTGCATGCGGTGGGCCGTGAAGTGCGGGGGTAGGAGATGAAGTTTTGTCGGTACTTATATTGTTAACATGTACGCGAAGTGCAGAGATATGGAGGCAGCGGTGGAGGAATTCTCGAGGATATCAGTTCGCAATGTGGTTTCTTGGACCACCATGATTTTGGGTTTTGTTCACAAGGAGGAGGCTGATACCGCTGTTAGACTTTTTAGGGATATGATACGCATTGACATGGAGGTGAATAAGTATACTCTCACCAATGTACTCACGGCCTGCTCTAAATCTTCAATGGTGAAAGAAAGGACACGAATACATTGTTGGTCGTCAAAGAACGGCTTATTTGTGGATTCTGTTGTAAAGGAAGCTTTTTTATCAATGCATATGCAAGAATTGGAGATCTTCAGATGTCCGATAAGGTATTCGAGGAGGCAGAATTATAGTTTTAGAAGCTATGATATCTGGTCTTGCACAGAATTATAGTTTTAGAAGCTCAGCTGAGCTTTTCAGGAGGTATGCTTTATGAAGGTTAAGAGCCTGATGAGAAATGTTGTTCTAGCCTTCTGAGCGCTATCGACTTTATAGATTTTGGTTGGGAAATTCATAGTCATACTATTAAAGCTGGTTTGGTACCTCATCTTCTTGTGGGCAGTGCACTCTTCACCATGTACTCCAAATGCGGTAGCATAGAAGACAGTTATGAATTGTTCTCACGATTGCAGGAAAGAGATACGGTGTCATGGACTTCGATGCTTTCTGGTTTTGCAGGCCATGGCCAAGACGCTGAAGCACTTACATTGTTCAGGGAAATGGTTGCGAGTTCTTGATGCAAGGGAATGAAATCCATGGCCATGCTCTTCGTATTGGACTTGGAAGTGAAACCCTTGTTGGTATTGCTCTTATATCCATGTATACCAAATGCAATGCTTTACTAAGTTTTAGAAGAGTCTTTGATCAAATTGCACAGAAAAAGATCAGGAGATGTGGTCCTGCCTTGTCTCTGGTTATTCCACAAAGGTCAGAATGAAGTGGCTCTCTTTGAATTTCAGAGCATGCTAATTGCTAGCTACAAGTTAGACCATATAAACGCCCCATCGGTTCTTGGGGCGTGTGCACAATTATCAAGACCGATCTTGGGTAGGCAGTTTCATGCTTATGGAATCAAAGAAGGGCTAATACTCCATCTTCTGGTGGGTACTGCTTTAATTATGATGTACTCAAAATGTGGAAGCATAGATGATTGCCGCAAAGCATTTGATGACATAGAGCACCCTGATTTGATAACACGGACGGCTATGATTGATGGATATGCTCAACATGGGATGGGCTTGGAAGCTTTAGAAATCTTCGAAGTGGTACGAGATGGAGTAAAACCTGATTCAATAACTTTTGTCAGTGTTTTATCTGCTTGTAGCCATAACGGTTTGGTGGATGATGGATTTGTCCATCTTGATTCTATGAGAAGTGATTACGGAATTGAACCACAATTGCATCATTATGCCTGTATGGTAGATTTACTTGGTCGGTCAGGGCGGCTGAAGGGTGGCTGCAGACTTCATTACTAAGATGCCTATCGAGCCCAATTGGCTGATATGGAACACGTTGCTCAATGCTTGTAGAGTTCACGGTGATCGATGTTGAGCTTGGGAGAACAGCAGCAAAGATAGTTCTTGAGCTTGAACCTGGTGACTTAAGATTCTATATCTCAGTCTGAACATCTCAAGCTGATATGGGAGATTGGGAGGAAGTTGCTAGGATTAGAAATTCGCTGAAGGCAGATGGCATGATGAAGGAACCTGGATGGAGTTTTGTATGAGAGATCTTGAATTTTAAGTGTGTTGATACTGATGAAGTAACAGTTACAAGGATCCTGTCCTTCCGCAATCATTCTTCCTAATGACTGGACTGATGAAAATAATGGCAATAAAAAGTTCATTCTATTGTTTCACCAAATGGTGTGGATTATAGTGGTTTAATGAAACATGTAAACTATTAAAAGTCCACACAACCTTTGTGAATGATCAGACTCTTTCTATTGTCAGCTGGAAATTATAGAAGGATCCGTGCTGCAATTTTAGTTCCCATTCGAGGATCCTCCTACAACTTTTACTACGGGATCGTTGTACTAACAAACAAGAGAACAGAAATGACAATTTTTTGTTTGTTTTATCAAACAAGTGAATCAGGAACTGATATTGGAAAAGTACAAATACTTTTAGCTGCTTCCCCTTCTCATTCCGTTAGCTTTGCTGTTAGCAAATTTAAGGATTTGCAGCAATGCAAGAGTACATTTTTGCTCCTATTCTCATGCTAACAGATGAGGTCACTTTATATTCTATGCTACATCTAAATCAAGTATAGCATTTGTTTGTGGAGAAGCTCGTCGATATCTCACTTGGGCATGTGGGAGAGTCCCATTCCAAGTTTGGCTTCCACTCTGAAGATAAGTTTGATGGCAGGTTGAAGGGAAAGCTAACCGTCCTCAGAGTTCCCCACTGGTTATTATTATTGCCAATGGCTGAGTTTGAACTCTTCTTCTCTTCTTCTTCACTTCCCAGGTGCCCATTGATTTCCAATGGGATATCAACTGTGAACCCATTACACTGTTGTTGCTGCCCAAAGTCGATGCTAGCAGAAGTTTTCTCGACATCTCCAAGTATTGAGGGTGATAAGTTCAGAAGCATGGAAGCCACCGGCATTTCAATTGGAGAAAACATGAAGCTTGCTGCTATATCAGCACCAGGAACAGTAATTGGATATGATTTGAAGTTGATCGGGTTGATGGGCTTATTGTAGGAGGTGGAATCCAAAATAGGGTAACTGATAGCATTGATCTGGTGTTGCAAGCCACTGTTGCAGCCAAATTGAATTGATGACCCAGTGGTGCAAGAGATGTTATCTGATCCGAATAGTGTGGCGTTCACGCTCTGGGGAATGGAATACAAGTCGGAATCAGTTGTCCCTGGAAGTGGAGATACCCAGGATTGAGAGAGTGCTCTCTGCGCCATCGAATTTGTCTTCTTGAAGATCCTACAGATTGCCCATGAGTCCTGTTCATCATACATATAATGATCACCATCTAGATGAATAAAGGTTGGACAACACATGAATATTCAGGTGAACCATTTATCTTTGAAACTGTTGGTACTATATCTATATATGTAAGTTTGTTAATTGCTCTTGAATATATGTTTTCACCAATTAAAGGCACTTCCACCGTATCACGAAAATTGGGATGGTTATATCATTGGTCCAGCAGAAGAACCTTCTAGTATAAGATATTATGTCATTTAAACCTTTTTTTTATGATCTATTGGCACACTTTACTGCTATCTTTTAACCATAGGAATAGAAAGGCAGCTAAATATATGTTACAATTTATAGCTATTTACTCGTTACTTGCTCTAAGTTCTATAAGCTGCAAGCATGATTATATTTGTGAAAAACAATAATTACTTTTACATTTTCAGAAGTGGAAATGTATAGAAAGAACATTTACCAGAACTTGCGAATACTAATCTCATGTTAACTTGTTCATGTACAAATAGATAAATATTTAGACTCTGTCAGGCTTGGATGGTTGTCAGTTGATTGAAATCAGTATGTTATAGACTTGATCAGTCTCCGGTTTCTATTCTTTAATTCGACCTGAGTCACCTGGAGATTGGTGACTCACTACAAAACTCTCTACAACTTTAGGTTTTCAAAGAAGCAGCAACAGCAAGTAGTAAAAGGAGGATGGGGGCTTACATTTGCTGGGATGTTCTTGTCTAAAGGTCTCTTGGGCAGTGATGAGTCTGTAAGTGAAGGAAGCCTGAACTCGTGCATCATCCAATCAGTCTTGATGCCTTTGGCGGCTCGACCCTTGTAGAAAACAAGAGATTTCTTGAGGCCAATGCACTTTGTCCCCTCAGAGGAGTAGATGGGTCTATCTGTTCCTGTTGCTTTCCAGAACCCAGCTCCGGTGACTCGATTGGGCCTTGCGCTGTTCCTATACTTCCTGTCCCTAGGGCAATAAAAGTACCATTCCTTCTCTCCCGTTGTCGCTAACTCTTCATTTGTGGAAGAAAACAGAAAGAAGTTATCATTTTATGTTACTTTCCTGGTCAGAAACCTATAATGAACTCTCTATAGGTTGAAATTAGGTAACTGAAAACAATCATGGGGAGGAGATTATATATATATATATACATATATAAAAATAATAATAATAAAAAACTAAAATAAATGAGTTTCAAATATCTTGTCCATGGTAAAATACAGCTAATTTTCATTTTTCTACAATTTTTTTTGGAAATACGGACTTCCCAATTAGCTACTCCTTCCAACTTGTGAGCCGGCATTTTCAAGAAAGGCTCTCAAGCACTAGTCTATGCCTAAGCCCCATTTACTTATTTTATGCTGGACTTCTCTTTTCTCTGCACTTTCCTTGTTTGACATTGTGTTTACATGTTTACCTTTTGCTGCATAAACCTGATATTAGATTTTTCTACCTGCGATTCATATACTGATGAGACCAATATAACTACCTGTTCTACTTCAGTTTTATAAACATGATATATATGTATTCATGAACATGTCTAACTGACCAGTTCAGGTTGTCTTTCATTGCTTCATATTCAGATATCTTGTGTTTTTACGGCATATATCTGATGAAAGTTCTTAGCTAGATGCTCAGTTGTTCTTGTACAATTTACAACGCTAGAGTCATCAGAGGAGTTAATAAGTATCGATGTTATGTGATTAAAGAGCTTGTTGAATCTGTCTGTAGCTAACCGAAACAGTTTCTAACCTACTAAGATAGAGTAGAAACTTTACTAGAATGATTGAAAACAATATCTGAAAATATTTAACATGCTAAGAACTAGAAGCAGACATATATAATGCATTAAGAGAACACGAACATGAATAAACAAAATCATGATATTGAAAAACATTGTTTGAGCTTTAGTGACAACTACGATGTAAACTTATGTATAGATTAGATATAATATAGGAGGTATTGTGAAAGGACGATATCTTACTTGGAAGATCCCATGGATCATACTTGTAAATGTCCAGTTGCCTGATAAGCTCAATGGATAGAGGCTTCTGCTGTATCTTCCTCTTCAGGTAAAACCCTACTAGCTCTTCATCTGTCGGATGGAAGCGGAAACCCGGCAGTATCACTTCATCCGCTTTCTCCATAAGATCACTTCCCTCGTCCATCGCACTTCTCCTGCTGCTTTATTCAAACTCGAAAGATCCTACGGGGATGAGAGAAATTGATCAGACTACGACTTTTGCAGGAATCTATCCGAAGCTCACTTTTAAAACTCAATAGTAATGGAAAAGTCTGATAGGTTGAGTTCAAAAAAAGGGAAGAACAAATCAAGCACATGACCAACTTCTTCTCAAACCTAAACAAAGACAAGTGGTAATGTATAAAAGGAAAACCTAAGGTGGAATGGCTTAAGCAGCTGGCAAGAAGCTTTAAGATGCAAACCTTTTGATAATGGATAACAAGAAGTTTCCTAAAATCTACAAAACGCCAACTAATGGTAATCTCTACTGCTACAACAAAATGCTTCAAGTTTTCCGGAGGAAACCTACCTAATGAAAACTCTGCGATGGACACAAGAAACCTAACTCCCGCACCAAAGCTCATTCAGTTGAATGCCTCCGACCGATGTCGAGGAAAGAGGCTGAAGGAATGACTCTTATAAATAACAATCTAGCTGCTTAAAAGGACTGTTAAGGAGCCCTGGTCAGCAAAACTATTTAAATCTAACAAGAATGATCTAAAAAATGCTAGAATTTTAGCAGTATATGGGGATTTTCAAATCGTTTTCTTTTCACACTTTAATATTCCTTCTTATGGAGTGTAAACAAATTTTAATGCATACCAAGACAAAACTAGTCCTTAGCCACACCCGTTCTACAGTCCTATAATTTGATTTTTTATGCATGGGAACTGAACACCTCCATCTCCCAACACAATAAAATACTTCAAATGTATATTTCAATCCCAAGAATCTGCAAATTCCTCTGATATCCCTTTAGTTCCCCCCTGATCCAAAAATCCTATAGCACATATCAAATCCTTTTTTTTTCTTCTGATGTGCCTCTAATCCTCGCTCCCTTTCAGTTACATGCTCTCTCCTTGTCAGTGTCCATTTGGAACCTTATGGAGGTTCTCTCAACTCCAACTAAAAAAGTAAATATGAGGAAAAGGATATTAATACTCTGTTGCCCCCCTTACCTGACTTTATAGAAACATCAAGTGGATCATCTATGTGGTTAACTGTTGTTCCACTTCACACATGTAGAGAGTTCATCACTCAAGTGGATAATGACATAATGACAAAATTATCAATTGAAATTTTGACCATGTTGGGTGTCTATTGCCCTTATGTGCTCTACTAGATTGATGCCTTAGGCCTCGTTTGGTTCGCGGAATGGAAAGGAAAGGAAATCAATTCCTTGTGATTTCCTTTCCTTTCGGAAATTATAATTTCCGTTAATTTTCCTTTCCGATGTTTGGAAATGCCAAGGAATTTGGAAAGAAAAGTGAATACTTCAATATGGGAAAGTAATTCCTTGCTTGGATGGATGGTATCACTTTCCCACCTAATTTTCCTTCCATTGGGAATCACTTTACTTTCCTCTCCAATTCCTTTGACACCCAAACATAAAAAAGTAATCACTTTCCTTCCCAACCCGATGATTCCGCGAACCAAACGAGGCCTTAATGGTAAATTGGTGGAAGCGATGGTTGGGATGAGCGTGCCGATGGAGGTGAGGTTAAGGGGATAGTGATGTTCACTTGTAGCTGTATCTATCATCACTCTTGGCGTATAACCCACTGCTAATAGTAAAAGAACCTTATCAGCCTTACATTAGGAACTAGTCAAACTGATAGATTTGGACCCAGATTTGCGTGTGATGTATTCTTGCATGCATGTTCTGTAGGTTTAAGTTGTTTATGCACCCTTTTGCGACTGATTCATCGTGCTAAACTAAAGCTGTGTCAAAACATTAATTATGTTATCAGTTACTGCACTTAGTCATACATACTTTCACTCATGATACTAGCTATGATAGATAATTCCAGTACTGATATCAGATTGGCGATCTTAAGAGATACTTAACAAAATCCATGAAAACATTAACCGGGATTTGTTTGTTTGATATTATTAAAATTTAAATTGTTCAAGTGAACTTTACTTTTATTTGAGAGGGTTTTATAGGTAAACTTTTCTGACATCATTTTGTTTGGATCATATATGCCAGTCATACTTTCCTTGTTATACACTTTTTCAGCATTGTTTCGTGTCAATCATTGCTATCTGTTATAATTTTCTCATTGTTGGTGAAGTGTACCAATAGTTCCACAGAACAAATTAACAGCTGTAGGTATGGGTGAATTATGTGACAATCTCTTCTCATTGTGATCTTGTTATTTTACAGATTCTACATCTTCCAAACTCCGTCACAGTTCCCTTGTTTGTTCAATCTGATGTGAAGTAATTGTATGATTCTGATGTTTATCTACTTGTAGAAAGGAAGGATATTGACGAAGAGAGTGAAATGGTGAACTTTGAATAAAATAATAGCTAGGTGCTTATATCAATACATGAAAATTGGTAAATCATTTATTAGTGTGATTCATCATTAATCAAGGCTATTTGAAGTGAATTATGGCATACTTTTGATTCTCTGATGAGCTATCTTTTATCATTTTGTAATCTGCTATCTTATTGATCTCTGTTTTTACAGCTTAAAAAGCCTACAACTCTAACACAATTTGATCAGTTATGGCATTAGGCCATCTCATGTTATCTTTGAACCTTCATATATACAATTTAAATCATACTACCACACCACATTGGTTTAGTCACATCCGAGTCATCTGCCTTTGAGTCCCCAATCAGTCAATCTAGCCAATTTTTGGAAATGGTTACCATGAGAATGAAGGATCAAGAGTTCTGCATTTAGCATAAGTTCTAACAACTTTGGTTGACTTAGCAGTCTAGGTTTACTTACCAAATACTACGCTTGAGTTCCTAATTTTTAAAACTCGGCCATGAAAGGCCGTTGGATGAAACTCATCTGATCTCATTATTTTCTCAGCCGGCTAAAGAGTTTCTGTAAGAGAAAAATTAGCCCACTTCCAATGTTTGTAGAATTCACGTGTCACATCCATATTACAAGTTATTATTTGAGTTCTTAATCGAGTTTCTGTAGTCTAATTATTTTACTCACACTTCACGCAACCAAACACATAATTAACAATGGAACTGAACGCAGTTTCTTCAGTTTTCCAGTTCCCCCACAGTTCTTTTGGACATTATGTCAACCTAACCAGACTAGGGGAGCGACAGTATCTTAACCAACTTCCATGACCAAGATCTCCCTACCATGTTTGCCAAAGTTTGAACAAGGGGAAGTAGCTTCCTAGTAATGTGGGTTAAGACTTTAAGGGAGTCTGGGGAACCAAACCTGTTGAATTTCCCTAAACATGTAGCCCTCGTTTTGAACCCTTCTTGTCTGTTCCTTCACCCAAGCGTGCAAACCAAGTCGAAAAATGGGTCAAACCCTTCAAACCTAAGCTTCTCCTCCATTGGTATGTGAACACTGCTCCCCCTCAAAGTTCCCCATGTTTCCAAGGCAGCAACTCCACATTTAATCCACTGATTACTTTAATTAGTCATCAGTGGGCTCTGATTGTAACCTTGCCATGAATGAATTGTTTAAAGCCGGCGCGCACGGATGACAAGACATGATGATGTCCAGGTCAGGATCGGGTCTCAGAATCCAAACACACGACTATCTTATGGAATTTTTTTTTTCCAGCAAAGATAGGATGACCCGTACTAACGTGTTTGGTGTGAGGATTTGATAATTAGGATGCATTGAAGTAAAGTATGAAATAAGTTTCATTAGTTAAAAAAAAAAGTTCAGGCATATAACATATTGTCCATTTCCGCTACTTAATATATATGTTTTTGTTATCTTGCATATCATCATGATGTCCGTTTCTTGTTTACTGTTTTAGCTAAAATAGAATCTGTTCACTACAGTAAAAAAAAAAAAAATTTAAAAGATGCTTACTGAATGCATCATTTTATTTGTTTTGTTGTTGATAGGTAAACGAGACTTGGTCTCTGTCTCTCTATGCTATATGAGCACAATGAGAAGGCCACATTATTATACAAAGTGTTTTATAAGTTATTATTCTTCCATTTATTAAATCTGGGCGTCGTAATTGTCTAGTCTGTTAACATGGCAAAACTCTATGACAAGTTGGAACATAATTTGCTCTATATATATGAGCTTATTTTGGTGTGAAATGATCAATGATGATGAAAGAGGTTTGGACTCTATAGGTAATCAATTATTTACTGATTTTTTTAAAATTGCTAATAAGTGAGAATCGTGATGTTATGGTCTTCATAATTTTATCTCATAATCCGGCCTACAGTAAAAAAGAAGAAGAACCATTAATAATTAAGGAATCTAGATATCTTACGACCAGGTCCTTCTAAAACTTGCAATGTCACAAATATAACACACTATCCATGGCTGTCTTTTTGTCTGATAGAACCATTTTTAGCTGTGTCATGCTTGCTAAATCAAATGTCAGTATGTGCCCTTTTATTCTTATTTTTGGCGTGGAGATGGACTTGTGCATCATTTTCTCTTCCTTAATAAATTTGTCTCTAGCAAGCCAATATGAGAATTCTTGGTTCATGTTGGATGCAGGCATCAGAAATTAAATAGGGGTTAATAATTTGACTTGCAATATTATTGGAATGATCTAGTTTGAAGTGTGCAGACTAGGGAGCTATACAAGTTAGAGTACATGTGTGTGTAGACAGTAGACTTGGGAACTATACAAGTCAAGTACAAGTGTGCAGAGTTGGGAACTTCACAAGTGCAAGTAAGTGAAAGTATAAGCTTCTACTTGATTAAGTTGGAAATGTGATGTTGAAGTTTGCTCATTTATTAGACTATGATTTGAGTGCTTACACTCAAAATCATACTCTTTATGCTCTTCTAGTTTATTGCACCAATGGTTTGGATTGGAGTCCAGGACTTAATGCTGGAATGCTTTCAATTCACTCCAACATCCCTTGGTAGGAACCATTCATTTTGACAATAACCTATACATTTATTAATATACTATTACTTCTGGGTAAACTCTCTTAGTTCTATACAATATAAAATTGTCTTTTCACTTCCAAGATAAGCTACAAATTGAAGTTATTCTCAACTTATGGAAAACAAGGCTACAAAGTAATCTTGTTAATTGTTATTAGTAATAAACTACAGGAGACGAAACTCCTAAATAAGATTGAAGCTGTGGATCTATACGGCTTAAAGTATATTAATGAAGATGTCAAGTGTGCATAATGCCATTTGTTCATATGTTCACTAGTCTTTTCGTCTGATTTTAACTTTCATTTTTTTTAAACGTAACCTGTACTAGAATCATTGTGATAATACTATCTATACATACGATTTTGAGAGGTTAATGATTGTTTTTAGTTCATTATATACCTTTGTTTCTAATTATAACAACCCTTATTAGCAAGAGAGAGACTAATGTCATTATATATGTCTGTGGTTAGGGTGTTAATTTCAGCTTAAAATCTACCATAGAACCTTTTCTCATCTCAACATGCATATTGAACAAAAATCTTGGTTATGATCATGGTGAAGGTCGAATATAATATACTACTCATGTCTCAATGCAGGAAAAAAAAAAAATACTAATCATGTATGTAATTGATACCTAACTCTTAAACTTATGTTTAGAAAATTTTCAGATGGAGACTAGTTCAACTATACATGGCCATCCAGCTCCCCAGTTAGCTTCTAACTCGGACAAAATTAACGTCTCTATCAAATTATTTATCATTATTAAGAAGGGGCATTTCAAAATGAAGCCATAAAACATCATTCAAATAAAGGATATAGTCGGTGACTCAGTACCGATAACTCCAATGCTACTGTGAGAACAAGCACGTTTACACATGAATATACTAACTTAGCAATGTTTGATTCACTAGCTTCGCTTGTTTGCAATCGCTTTCTTTCACATAAATCTTTTTTATCATTTTTTTAGATGTCCGACAATACACACGGAACTTTGTGCACGCTGTATTGCATGCATTTTGATCCACTTTCCCCAACTTCTACCATTATTATAAAATGAAGGAATAATATGCTCACGTGGCTAGATCCATCGATCTTCCGTCACCCAACCAGGATCTTATACCTGTCCTCGGTAATCACAAGAGCCGCTAGATTTCGGTAAATCTTTTTTATCATTTGACAACCAACAACTGTCAGCTGTTAGAAATTATTAGTTTATTGGTTTTCTAAATCATATTAAATGCGTATCATAAGTATCGGATGATATATGAACTATGATAATAAAGTAATCCGCCATTTAAGAAGCTGTTTAGTTTTATTAGTATTGCTCTAGAGTCAAAATAGTGCACATCACAACATCTAAGAACGTAGTCTATTAATAATGTGAATTTGTGTTTTATCACTGTTTATTTGTAAGAGTCAATTTTGGAAGCCTCAACTAGAAATGGATTATGATATTAAAATTTAGAACAAAATATTGAAATTAGCAGCTTGTGTATGTTTTTACGATTTTGTATAATTTCTTCTTCGTTCAGACTATAAGACACGATCATATGTTAACATGTAACATATGCCTACTCAGACTAGGCTAGGGCTCGACAAAAGTAACAAATAGTGATGCGTCTGTTGTAATATAAAGACTCTGATGAATTCTGATATGAATAGGCATAAAAATCTCCAATGCAAAATTCTATGGAGTTGCACCCAGTATTTTGCCATTTGGGGTCTCTGTGTGATATTGCACAAGATTATTAGGACAGCAAACCAAACTGCAAACTTAATGAGATTTCTGTCATAATTTGAATCATATAATCAAAAGAGTTTACACCATCTAATTTATACACTTTGGACAAAATCTTCATCTCCACTTTCATCGGATGAAATTACTACATGTGGTTTCCGCTCCTTGCATGGTAATGCTTGGCCATGTCGGGGTGAAGGAACAAACAATAGCAAAGTGATACCAGCAAAACACGGAAGCTTCTGATACAGGGCTTCGTTCAAGACGCTTGCAACAGCTCCCTAATGTCATATCCCTGGAGCTGTAAGAACAACAGCAGCAACGCCCAGTTAACGACTATCACATAACAGATCAAGAAATCCAAATTGAGAATTTACATCAGCCAGTCGATATGATATAAACTAATAGTAATAGAGGATGCACACTAAGTTGTTAAGAATTATGGGGCATAGTTCTTTAGAAGCTTGTAAAGAACGTAATTCACAATTCTTATGAATTATGGGATATACACATACTGGTTACAAATGATTTTCATTAGCAAGGTGTAGCAAGTCGAACTAGATAATGGTTGATCAATAGGCACCAAAAATTGTAGTTGCTTACTGACAGCTTACTATTTTAAAACCATATATCTATGAATTGGGGGCTCTAAAACACTCATTTTAGAACCTCCTGTAAATGCATAGGTAAAAGAATATTTGAGAGAATGCACATTATGTAGGTCCTACATGTAAACTATGATAAACAATATAGATTAGTTAGTTTGGAAGGCTAAGATATAATCTGCCGCAATTCTCACAGATCGTATTCGACCAACAACATCCTTCCCTTTCTGTCTAATATCAATCCTACTTATAAATTCGATTCTGGAAGACCATCCGTAGCCATGAACGAAATTTACCTGAAGAATAGTTAACAGTATGATCACCCCTGAATTCCAGAGTGCATGTATAGTGATGGGAGTCAGAAGATTTCGTGTCTGAGCATATGAAAACCCCAGAACAGACCCTGTTTCAAGGAAATCAAAGAAGAAGATAAAGGAGTCAGCCATCAAATTATTTTCAGTCCTACATAAAATTGGTGATGATGGAATTAGATTTTTGCAACTTTGTCTTGTATATTTTAAAGGGCCACTCATGCCCTTTATCTAACTCACGACCAAGTATATTTGGATATTTCCTATGAGGAAGACAAAATAAACTGGCATTGCTATCGTGTGTTAATGATAAAATTTCACCCTCAAAACAAGGAATTGGGTTTAAGAAGGTTGACTCCATACTTAAAATCTGGTTAAAGGAAGTTCATAATTAAGTGGAGAGACAAATGATAAAATATGGTTAAAGGAAGTTCATAATGAACTGGAAAAATTAATGATAAAAACTACTGAGATACAACACACTTTACCTAAATTGAAATACTCCACTTTTTTAAAATTTTGAAATGTCACAAAAGATACTTACTCCAAAATAAAGGCTCACAATGTGATCCATTTACTTTCAATTTTCCGTAACTTCTCCTTCACTCTTTACGTATATCATGCTATTTCCACAGTTGGATCTCATGTTTGGTATTCATTCTCATTACGATGATGTGTTTGGAGATCAGTAATCCAAGATTAGCATCACAGGTCAGCACCTAATTTTTCCCCTCATCTATTCATCTAGAGAGATGCCATGATAGCCTAACAGTAAAGTCTCTTGCAGTATTGCAAAAGATCTGGGATTTAATCCCACTAACACCATCTCTCCAGCCTTTGGCTATTTAGTATTTATCTCCGATAGAAAAGGAAAAGAAGGAACTACCAACATTCTTCCTCTCTTGACTGCTAACACTAACTAAGAACATATGATAACATATATCCGACTCTAGAGTACCACTGCCAGTCAAGTTCACAAACAGTCAGTTACAATAGTGTACTTGAAAAACCTTCACTGAGGTCAAGTGACTAACATTATCCACAAATAGCTACAGGGAAGTATAAGGACACAGCTAAAATAACTCCACAATATAATCACCAATATCCACTAGCTATAGAGACTTGAATGGAGGCATATTTTTCTAGTAGTACCTAGAACAAAAAGCTGGGGAAATTCTCCGGGAGTGAAATGAGCAAGAGCAAATACTGCACCAGTGATAAATACAGAAACTGGCGTCGGCAACCTGTTTCAAGGAGAGAAGACACTATTAGTATCTTTTATACGGCCAGACAAGGAATTGTATGTATGCAATTGGGCCTTGAAAATAGGTTTAAGACAAAATTATCAGTTGAATTATGATCAGTGTTGTGAAAGACGGAAGCGGAAGCTAGGGCCTAGTGCTGCAAGCATCACCAATATTGAGCATTTTCCAATATTAAAAAATAAACATATATAATGTTGAAATTTTGAAAAAGGGTCTAAAATGAACATAAAATAAAAGATATTAACTGGATACTCAGACTTTCGGTTTGGTGGCAAGGGAAAGCAAAGCAATAAAAAATGGAAGTGTTTCATGTAGGAACTTGATCTCTTTTACATCGCATGAGGTTTCATTTTACTTCTCTTTCTCCGTTTTCTTAGCAAGCAAAGTTACCCAAACACAACCTAAGAGAACATAAATCAAGCAATTAAAGGATGGATTGAAGCAATTAAACAACTACTAACAAAGGAATAGAAAAAGGTTTGCAACTAAATTTTTTGAAGTAATCATCATTCATCAATCATTTACTCATCTTAAAAGGGAAATGATGGTTTCACGTCATTCTCACCTTCCTCGCCTATTACAAAGTCCATTTAGGGTTCATGCTATATGTTCCCAAAAGACGACTATAATTTCCAGTGACATATTTTTATTCTAAGATAAAGAAAGCAACAGAAGATCCATAAATGGAAAACGGAAAGAGCATGTTTACCACTTAGTCAGGGATGTCATTAAGAACCCTCGGAATACAGTCTCCTCTAGAACAGGAGCCAAAACACCAGTGATGCCTATTAGAAAGGCAGTGCTATCACAAGAATATATCAATTATCAGAAAACATCAGTAATTTGAACTTGTCATATATTCCTACTGCTCCCTTGTACACCCAGAATAGAAAAGTATACCTGGTACCAGATGAGCCGATTAAGGGCAACAAACGAACCAGGGCATCAGTCTGAAAATCATAAATATAAAAATAAAAAATTATGCAGGATAAGAATTTTAATTGAATTTGTATATCCAAAACTACATCGCTTGTAAAATAGGTTGACATGACATCATGGTTTATATGGTTATTAATACTACCAAACTCCAAGTAAGTCTTCAGGCTATTTATTTTTGTAAATCAGGTAGGTTAGTTGATACCAACAAAATTTCCAAGATGGCAAAGAGACATCAAATAACTATAAAGTAGTTCCATTATAAATTAGTGAAATTGCATAAGTATGGATCAGAAACTCGTGTATATAGTGCTACATGTGAAAAACACATTTCTCCAAAATTATGAAGGGTCTTTCTGATATAAGTCCCTTCAAATCTTCCCTATTTCGAGTTGTCCCCCAAATCTTGGTATTTGCTTAGAAGTCCCCCAAACCTTAAACATCATGAGTTTAAAGTTAACTCGTTTGAAAAGGATATTCCGTTAGCTTTACCATAAATATTTTTTGGGACTGTTTTACCCTCATCTTCCTCCTTCCTTCCCCTTGCCCATCGTTTGAAGCTGCAACTCCGGTGCCATCTCCTCCCCTCCCCTGTAACACCCTTCCTCCTCCTTCAAGTATCCCCCTATTCTTCCCACACCCATATGGATCAAGCATAGTCCAACAATGTTGCTGAACCAAGTTGCTCAAGGATTGGCAACAAAATTCATAAGATGGATGCCCATAGTAGTCCCTAATGCATATAAATTGACACATCTGTTTAATTATATAACAAATTCTAGATAATCATAGCCATGAACCAGCATCAGGACAAGCTAAGTTTTTAAAATTAACAAGATAAAATTTATCATTAAGGGTAATGCACAATGAGCTTTATATGTTCCTCTGATTTCATTGCCATGAACCTGATACCATGTAGCTGCAGAGGTGCAAGCATAAGTAATGGCCTTGGGATCTTTCTCATGTCCTCTAGAGCATAAAGGCACTAATGAATCTTTTGTTGGTGCATTGTAATTTTAGCCTTTGTTGTTAACTGAACCATTCTGAGTGTTTTTTAAAAACTAAAATAATGCATCCTTAGTGTCTCTTCGTTGTACTGCAGTATATTAACTTGGACAACAGATATAATGAGCTATCACCGGCGATCCGTAGAAATTGAAGCGAAAACAGTAGTTAAGACTTAAGAGTATCCGTATGAGAAAATTCAAGCTGCGTCACCCATGTATAACTTGACGTTTAGATATTCACAGTAAAAAAGAAAGTTCTAAACATGAAAGTGCAACTGTGAAACTCATAAAATAATAAAGTTGGCATGGAATGCAACTCTAAATTTCATTGAGAGGGATGGAGTAGGGGAATGGGGAGGGCAGGGCAACTGGAAACAGTGGCGCCAGTGTAGGGCAACATGAGGGCAAAATAGTATTTTCATACAATTAGCTTAAAAGTTATGTTAATATTTAGCTGATTGAAACAGAGGAGAACTCTTATCTCCATTCTTTGATATTTGGGGGACTTTTGAGCAAATAACAAGATTTGGGGGACTCTCTACAGAAGCTGGTGAGATGATATCTTGGACGGTTACGTATACCCCGACGAAAATGGATGTGCCTCCCATCTTAATCTACCCTATGCTAAGTGACTTAGATTTATGATAAATTTATCTCATTTCTTTTTTCACAACCAATGGTTAACGTGTCTTTGATGAGTGGTTTTGCTAGAATAAGTAATAATGAGATCACCCTTTTAGGATGGAGCGACAAAAGTACTGAGAATCCAAGATAAGGTCACGGCGAGACAAGCCGTTTTTCATTGCTAATCAACATAAAGAAAGAAGGATGAATTGACTTCATTTTTTTGGCATTATCATGTCTCGTGTCTTTTGATTTGATCGGTGTCTACCTCTTGATTTTGTTACGTATGAAGTAACTTGTTACTCCTTAGATCCCTTAGTTCACTCCGATAGTCATAGATCGGTATCAAAGAAGAGGAAATGAATGCATTTCCATACAATAAATAAATAAGAACTCGAAATATGGTGGATTTAAGGTATTTATATTAAAAAAAAATCTAATTACGATTAGATATTTTTTGCCACCGATGCATTACTTAACCAACCATAGATTAAGGGACTGAAAGGGAGCTTCCTCTCAAAAGAAACTTATAGGGAGCCATATGTTATTTTTCCTTGTTTACTTTTTTTCAGAATAAGACCGGTCTTTAACTGTCACCGACCAGGAATTCAAACCCAGAACCTCTTCTTCCTTGTACCAAAGACCTCAACCACTTGATTGTCCAAGCTTTGTTTTTTCCTTGTTTATTTTTGAGAGGTTAAGATGTAAAAACATATTATGCCTGTGTATTTTCCTTGAATCCTTTTGAGAGCTTAGATGTGAAGACATAATGGCCCATTAATAGGAGATGTTGTGGAGGGTCTAAGTTGGAGGCTTGGCTTATTAGAGTTTGATTGACAGCTGCCATCAGGTGTGATTTTAGAGTTCAATGTCAATAAAAAACATGTAAGGATTCTCTTAGCTTTGGATAAAGACAAATTTGGAGGATTGTCGACCTCAAATCACTCATTTACCTTTCGTTATACTTTTTTCCTTCCTCTGGGTCATCCCTAACCTCTGGTTACTGGTTAGGTCCATTGCATCCAGAACGCTCAATTCAAATCTGATCGCAAATTTTGGTATCATAGATATAAATCACATATGATTATTGTAGTTTGTTGTTCATATTGTTGTCAGTTTGTGATGTTACCAGCAGTTAACCAATCATCTGCTGTAGTAAGTTCTAAAGTGTAATGTTAAGTGGCGTACTAGACTACGAGGAAGAGGAGACATATAACCAACTATTTAAGGGACTAATATTTTTAGGTTTTATATGCTACAACAAAAAATCAAAGTTATTAGGATATGAAGAGTTTCTCAAGTTACTCCACTCAATCTTTTCTTTAACGCACACTGCAGCCATTAAACTCTAAGTGCCTTCTTCCGCCTCTGTGAGTCTGTGACCTAAATTTAGGAACTCAAGTTAATTCCTAACAGACAGAACTCTTTAACCACATAAGAAAATGACACCAAATAGTCTACAAGTCGCAAACATAAATTTAGGCTGGTAATAACTGGGACTACTTCAGTAATTGATACTGCAAGATACCAAAATATTATGATATAAATGCTCATATCTAACCTCTCTTTCTGGTGGTTCCCCATTGAAAATGGCCAAGGCAGCTCCTAATAATGCAACAGCAATTATGGCACCCACAAGGCCGATCCCTGCCCATAAAATCCAGCCCTTCCGCAGATCGAAAGGCTCCTTCCAATCTGAAACATTTCATCATGTGCAGCTGCTTGAATATTTAGGTTACAGACTTCTCAGAATACTATAATTTTGTTCAAACTTGAGGAAAAGAAATTATGTCTGTCATGGGTTCTTAACAGAGGGACACACAACATAAGGCAAAGAAATTATATCTGTGAAAAACTATAAAAGCAAGGTTAGGTAGTCTTGTAAAATTTTGATCTTTTGTTTTTTGTGAAATTTCGATGTCATTTACATCAACATATACTTTAGTATTAGTAGTTGAGCAACCGATTTTTTTTCTTATTGAGAATTCTTAAAAGCTATGTGGCAATCAAAGAACTCATACTGTTCTCTGGATCTTCCATCTGGAAAAGGCAATAGATTATTACCCACCATATCGAAAAAGATCATCTGGAAGCGGCTGAAATGTATTGGTGATGCCATAGATAACTCCAAGTACAACTGCTGTCACAGTACTGGAGAAACATCAAAGAGGTGATTAAATAAGAAATTATCTAGCATCCAAGTCTTCTCTTGGACATTTGTTAAAAGACATGAATATGCATGTAAGCCAACTTCAAAGGTTAAGGTTTTTCGATCAGCTCATACAATTGGCCTGCAAAAAGTATTCCTGCTTTCTCGTCTAAACTCACTTCCCCACCCTGGAAACCTAGATATGGCAATGCCGCTGCTTCCACCAATCCTGTCAAAGCAAAGCTGTCTGAAGAACCTTCAATTTCATACTTTGTTATATGTTATCCCTTAACTAGTAATAAGAGATAACCAAGAAGAATGGTGGTAGTTCAGGACAATCTTCAACAAAAAGCTATCCAGCCGGGCAATAATTGATCTTTAATTTACAAAAAGCAATTCAATGACAAAGAAGTAAAAGAATTATGATTAAGCTAGAAACTTATGCCAGTGGTTCTTATATCAAATATACAAGTTTTCATCCGCCTATGTGTTGACCTAGATTTGTGATTACACGTGAAATGATTGTTACAAAAGGAACACTAAAAAATAATTAAATTTAAATTATAAATGAAGCTTTTCTCATCCTTGAGTATTTTTCATTCTGCAGCAATAATACCTTACTCCGCATGCAAGCATAGTAAGAGAAACTGTTTGCCACTGCCATGGTACATCCCACCGCTCAAGAATGGGCCAGTTCACAGCTGAACCCTGTACAGAGAGAAAAATATACACGGAATCAAAGAATTTCCTACCCTTTGAATGGTAATTACTTGAAACATTACAAGCATATGAAACTAAGATGCTTCAAAACCTTAATTGCAACATTCTTCAAACCTTTTACAATTCTCTGACTAGAAATTGCAACTAAATTTCCTATTACATAGGGTGTGGTATATGAAGAGCCTATAATAGTCCCATTTCTGACCTGAAGATCATGACACTGTAAAAGACACAACATTGCCAATTTGCCATACTGGATCATCTCATTTACTGAGAAAGTCTATTTTTTTTAGTAAGATGGCAACCTATACAATTGGAACCATGATGAAAGTTTAAGAAAATTGGAAGGTTCAATCTGTATGATTCTCTAGAAGAAATTGAAAACTAATTCACTAATCTGCATGTAAAAGCTAAAGAAAACATGCATGAGTGCAGCAGGTTTATAAAGATAAACTTCTGGAACTCCTTTTTCTATCCTAGTAATTTCTTGTATATTTATAAATTATAACATGTTGGATATTATGAAACCCGCAAAAAAGTGAACAAAATGAAAATAGAATCCCATCAACCCCAGAATATAACAGTAACAAGGTTCTCTTCTTTAAGTTCCTCAACAAATTCAGAAAAAAGATTTGAGAACAAAGGATCTTGTCAAACCAACTTTCAAGTTCCCTCTCCCCTGAGAATCTTTAGAATCAAGACAGAAGCCAGATCATATTGTATTATCTGGAGTGGCACCAAGATATTTTTGTTAGTATGATTGCAAAAAAAGGACCATGTTGACTTTAATATACAGTACTTCTCAATGTAACCAAATAATTTCATTTGACATGCCTCTTTAAACCGATAAAATCTCGAACATCTACATTATCACAGTGATCACATAATCATTTTTTCAGACTAATAAAACAATAATCTCAAGGGACCCTGATACCTTCATTGTATGAACAAATTACAGCTATTTCCAACATTTTTACTAATTGTCAGAAGTACATTAAAAACTCACAACAATTGAACAAGGAAGAAATTTAAAAAGAAAAAAAGTAGCCTAAGCAGCTTATCTTAGAGATGAGACTTCATTATCCAAACAACAATTTGGTTTCTCTACTAATATTTCGTGACAACCAAAAGCGGGTCCCTTCTTTCAGCAAGATTACGGAAAAGACGACAGTGCAAGGCAAAATCAAATCATCACGGCCTTCAAGGAGTGGTGCATGGATAGGCGGCTGAATAATGCTACTTTACTTCAATTCATACTCTTTTCTGTTCACCGTAATGCTTCATTATGGCTACCATGGGTATTCAACTAGAAAACACCTTTTTTCAAAGGGGCTCATATCAAGTGTAATTGATAGATGTCGTCATTGTGGAAGGAAAACCCAAAGATACTAATGTGAAGAGAAGAAAGGTGACAAACAAGGAGAGGATACATCAGGCACAAAGGCGGCATTTTCCTCCCCAAGTACTCCGCTCTTTCCTCCTCTTACACATGAAATACTTATTAAAGGGGTTTACCCAGAAATACCACTCAAGCATCTCTCTTTCTAGTCACAGCCTGTAGTACTAGACAGCACCTTGGAAGCGGAGAAACTCCAAAAGGCCAGGCTACGTATGTGTCACATCATATCAGTACATACCGGACACGATGAATATGACACTGACCTATGTTGCACAGTCACACGAAAATGGTGTTCGTATCTGTATCGTCTGTATCAGTGTCCGTATTCGTGCAACATAAGGGACTACATATGTGCCTATTTGAAAAAGTCCATGTATGTATTCATGCAACATAGTTACATAGACACTGACACACAAAAATACACTAGGACACGCCAAACTAATTGCCGAGTGTGTGTCGCCGTGTCAAAATTCGTGTAGTATCTTATTCGAGCCCGTGCAACATAGGACATACTAAATATGGAGAAGACAATAAAAGTCACATATTTACATATATTAACTTGGAACCAGTCTTTTTACAGGAAAAATTCCCTTCAACTTTCAAATCAGTAATCCTCTCAATGTAGCAAAACCCTAAACCATCTAATTACAAACTAAGATTAATAGTGATAATCTAACCACAAACTATTACTATAGATATTAAAAAAAAGACAATCTTTACTTCATATTGATCATTTTCTACACATTAACTAATGATTAATAGTGATAATTACAAAACGCAGAAAGCATTATACATAAAGAAAATAGAACTCAACCTTCCCACCACCATTTTTTATGGGATTTGAAAAAGGAAGATTTTTTTTTTTCTGTTGGTGGTCTAATGGAGAAAAGAAGGGACCTTTTCCGAGGAAGAAGCTTCCAACTTGTCCTTGGGTTTGTAGAAGCAGGTGAAGCAGAGTTCCCTCCACTTCCTACTTTCAAGAAGATGGGTTCTCCTCCTGATGGGAAGCGGAGCTCTTCTGATGGAGTGGAAGGCATGGGTTCTGAAAGTTGAGGGCTTTGGAAGTGGAGAAGGAGAGCGATGGGTTCCTGAAGTGGAAAGCTTGGGATATGATGACAGAGTTACAGGAGAAAGCTGGAGGCGGAGCAGAGAAGAAGAGAGCATTTTTTCGAACTTTTTTCCTCCTTTTCCCTTTTTTTAAGATAAGGAAGGGGATATATAGAGTGTGGTGAATAATATAGATATACAAGTTAAAACAAATTTCCTCAAGATATTGTAACTTTTAAAGTTCAATATGTTGTTATGAGGTGCCATTATGTAACTTGTTGAGATAAGACTTAAATATTTTTTAGGACTTCAGACAGTAAAAAAAATTTATTTTTGCTATTATATCGAGAACAATGTCAACAATCAACACATGTTGAAAAAGGAAGGTATAATATAAAAATAAAAAATAAAAAATAAATTTTTTTTAGAAATTATACTTTTCAATTGGACATTGAACATGTTAAGAGTTAAACTCTAAGCTGATATAAAATTCAATATCTAAATATTAATTAGTCATATTTTTTATTTTTTGTGCCAAGATAGAGGTGCTTCTTTATTCATTCAGGTCCCTCTCCTTGCTTATGTTTCTAGTTAATATTTGTTAATAAATCTTTTTTCTATCCAAATAAGGTATAATAGAAAAATGAAAATAAAAATAAAAAATTAAAATTTGAACTTTTTAATTGGATATGTCCAGACTTAAACTCTAAGCTAGTATAAAATACAATATCTAAATGTTAATTAATCCTTTTTTTTTTGTCAAGATAGAGGTGCTTTTTTATTCATTAAGGTCCCTCTGTTGCTTATGTTTCTAGTTAATATTTTTTAATAAATCATTTTTCTATCCAAATAAAATAATTAAAAAATTATTCTAGCTATTTTGAAAATATCCAACATAACTTTCACTCTTACGAGACTAACTACCCCCGTGCTATATTTTTTTTAATTTGCCCTTATTTATATTATTTTAATATTATCTTCAATAAAAAAATTGTAAGTTTTAAGATTGTTTTTATTGGCATACACGTGTCATATTCGTAGCCATTTGATATACTTCATATCGTTTAATCGTTACCATTCTTTATTCTTTTCTGTTTTTGTGTCGTCTTGAAGTCCATTAGTCTATGAGGCCATATGCTAACATTTTCCCTCCAGCTTGAGGATATATATCAAACATTTCTAACTTGTAACAAAGAAATAGAAAATGAGACAATTTGGCTTCTTCTTTTTTTACTTGCATACATAGATGCTCTTCTTGAGTTTGCAAAAGCATTTTCACATCCATTTGAAACATCAGCAAACCATGGTTGACCGCAGAGAGAATACTCGGATAGAACTAAGTCGAACAACTAGATAGAATGCCTAATCAGCATCATTAGTTTGAGTGAAGTCCTTCCCCACAAGTATCTCCTTGTAGCGGGCAATGGATCCATTTGACATATTCTTTAGGACTTGTTTGGTAACCGAATTTTACTATTTGGATTTGGATTTGAAAATCCTCCAAATCCAAATCATGGATTTCAAGATTCAAATCCAACTCTAAATCCAACTCCAACCAAACATAGGATTTGGATTTATGATTAATAATTAAATTATAGTCATGATCAATAATTAAACTATTAATTAATTAGATTAATTAAAGTTATTATTATTTATAAAATTAATAATTAACGATTAGTAATTAATAATTGACGATTAGTTATTATTAATTATAAATTTAATAATTAATGATTAGTTAATTTTTAAATAAATAATGATTAAAAATTAAAGATTAATAATTAATAATTAACGATTAATAATTAACAATTGATAATTTTTATTAACGATTAATAATTATAAATTATAATTATTGATTAATAATTAATAATTAACAATTGATAATTTTTTATTAACGATTAATAATTATAAATTATAATTATTGATTAATAAGTAATAATTAACGATTAATTAACTATAAATTAAATATTTTAAAAATAGTAATTATAAATTAATATTATTATGATTAGTAAATTATTAATTAAATTATTATAAAATATGATTCTAATTGTGATTAAAATATTATTAATTCAGATTATAATAAAATAGTTATTAACAAATTATTAATTAATATTATAATAATACTAATAAATTATTAATATGATTATAACAAAATTAACTAATTAACTAATTTTTTAATTAATAATACTAAACATAGGATATGATTATTAATTAATATTATAATAATACTAATAAATTATTAATTAATATTATTATAATAATATAATAATACTAGTATATTATGGTTATTAACAAATTAACAAATTATTAATTAATATTATAATAATACTAATAAATTATTAATTATGACTATAACAAAATTAACTAATTAACTATTTTTTAATTAATAATACTAATTAACTAATTAACGAAATTAACTAATTAACTAATTTTTTCACGAAACTAATTAACAAATTAACGAAATTATTAAAGAAACTAATTAACGAAATTAACTAATTAACTATTTTTTTAACTAATTAACAAAATTATTAAAGAACAATTATTTTTTTCTTCCAAAATCCAATCAAATCCAAGTTTTGGATTTTGTCATACTTTCCATATCCAAATCCATTTCCAACCAAACATAGGATTCCATGGATTTGTCTCCAAATCCATAAAAATTCAAATCCCACCTCCAAATATGGTTTACCAAATGTGGTGTGTTTGGTAAACCGTATTTGGAGGTAGAATTTGGATTTTTGTGGATTTGAAGACAAATCCATGGAATCCTATGTTTGGTTGGAGATGGATTTGGATATGAAAGTATGACAAAATCCAAAACTTGGATTTAGTTGGATTTTGAAGGAAAAAAATAATTATTCTTTAATAATTTCGTTAAAATATTTATTATTTAATAATTTTGTTAAAAATTAGTAAATTAAAAATTAGTTAATCATTAATAATTTCGTTAAAAATATTTATTCTTTAATAATTTCGTTAAAAATTAGTTAATTAATAAAAAAATAACTATTTTATTAGTATTATTAATTAATAAAAAAGAGTATTATTAATTAAAAAAATTAGTTAATTAGTTAATTTCGTTATAATCATTAATTAAAAATAGTATTATTAATTAAAAACATTTAGTTAATTAGTTAATTTGTTAATTATTAATAATCATAATTTACTAGTATTATTATTATATTATTATTATATTAATTAATAATTATTAGTATTATTATAAATATTAATTAATAATCATATCCTATGTTTAGTATTATTAATTAAAAAAATTAGTTAATTAGTTAATTTTGTTATAATCATATTAATAATTTATTAGTATTAGTATAATATTAATTAATAATTTGCTAATCACTATTTTATTATAATCTTAATTAATAATATTTTAATCACAATTAGAATCATATTTTATAATAATTTAATTAGTAATTTACTAATCTTAATAATATTAATTTATAATTACTATTTTTTAAATATTTAATTAATCGTTAATTTTTAATTATTAATCAATAATTATAATTTATAATTATTAATCGTTAATAAAAAATTATCAATTGTTAATTATTAATTATTAATCATTAATTATTAATTATTAATCTTTAATTATTAATCGTTATTTATTTAAAAATTAACTAATCATTAATTATTAATTTTATAATTAATAATAAGTAATCGTCAATTATTAATTACTAATCGTTAATTACTAACATTAATTATTAATTTTATAAATAATAATAACTATAATTAATCATAATTAATTAATAGCTTAATTATTGATCATGACTATAATTTAATTATTAATCATAAATCCAAATCCTATGTTTGGTTGGAGTTGGATTTGGAGTTGGATTTGAATCTTGAAATCCATGATTTGAATTTGGTGAATTTCCAAATCTAAATATAAATAGTGAAATCCGGTTACCAAACAAGTCCTTAGAGTAAAGATCCATCGGCAAGAGATTTTGTAGGAGCCGGAACTAGCTCCAGGTGCCACAAGATAATATGTCATCTATCTCCTCTATCTCTGGTGTCTAAGGGTGTGTTTGGTTTGAGGGAAAAGTGGAATGAAGAAAAATAGAGCAGGAAAAAGTGAAGGAAAAGATTTATTTTCTCTTGTTTGAAATGGAAGAAAAATAGGAAGGAAGGAAAAGTGGAGGGATTATTTTCCCTCATAACCTAAGAAATCCAATCCTCCCAAAAGTGGCAGGAAAAGTGGAAGGAAAAGTGGAGGCTTGTATTAATTAACAATTATACCCCATATGAATGTATTATTTAAAAATTATTTATGAAGTCAAATGGTAAATAAGTATTTTTAGTTGAGGGTAGAATTAGTAAACCCTATATTTTTTTACTTTCTTTCCTTCCACTTTTTCTTTCATATCAAAGAAAGAAAAATGCATCTCTTATATATCCTTGCTACCAAACACAAAGGAAGAAAATTATCTTTCCTTTCCATATGGAAAAAAAATACATCGTTATCTTTTTTCTTCCTTCCACTTTTCTATCATTCTTATCAAACACAGCCTAAGGGATACAAATAGTATATAATTTTACAAAGCCATATGGCAAAAAGAGGGACCAAGTTTAGCAAAAAAAAAACATAAAGTCATCCATAGAATAACGAGACATTTATTTTACCTTTCCGAATAAAAATGAGTGGATCAAGATTAGAATCTAGGACAAACAATCACTGGAAACGAAGGATCGATGGTAGTCATGGTGGGGCGAGGAGGCCGTAGACGACGAGTATAAACCTGTAGTGGCGGATGTGGAGGTGATATCGGGAGGTCGGGATAAGCTCTAAGGAAGGCAAGGTGATGACGACATCATGGCGAGGTCCGACGAGGTCACAGAGCAACGTCGGAGGCGAAGAGGTCAGGACGAACTTGGAATAAGTTCCGGATGCAGCAAGGTATCGGACGAGACGATGAGGAGGTTTTGGTGTATATCACGTTGGGTTTTGATGGCTACAAAGAGATCTCGAAGAGATGGATGGTGGTCAAGGGTCTGCTTGGCAATTATAGGAATAACGGTGTTTTTAGAGTACCGATTATGAGCGGTTATGAGGGATCCAATTTTGGATAATTTTTAAGTAGCGATTTTTAAACTAGTCCAATACATGCTTGGTAATTCACTACTGAGCTGTTCTCAAAAAATTTTACACGAATAAAATTAAATAGGGAAAGGTATCAGTAGTTATAATTATATATTTTTTGTGAGAATATAAATGGAATAAAATAATAAAGCCGTTCAAAATCCATCGATTTGCGGTGTTTATAAAGCCACACAAAATTACATTACACCGATTTTGGGAGATTTTTGAGCCGACCAAAACCGGTGCCTCAAAAAAATTAACAGACATAAATTTTCATAAACGGTCGGTTCAAAAACATTCAATAACCGATTAAAATACGACACCAAGCAGACCCTAAGGTTGGAACTTGGTGGATGGTAGTTGTAATACCATATTATTTTGAAAAAACATTCTACCTAACATTCCGCGAATACGAACGAGGTTTCCTCTTGTGATTCTGTTTGGTCAGCATTCCATCTCGACACTCCTCCGTATCGTTCTTTGATTCCTCTAAGGGGGCGTTTGGTACGCGGTATTTTTTTTATTTCCGAAAAAATTTAAGATGAGAATCTATTATCACGTTTGTTTGGCTTATAAAAAAATTTATTTCCGAAAATTATAAATATCCGGATAATAGTTTATCCACAAAACATGAGAATTCTATCCCTTGAGAATAGTTGGTATTTTTTTTTGATCCGGGCAAAAAAAAAAAATTCTAAATTTTTTTCTTCTTTTTTGATCAATTTTGATTAGTTTTGAACATTTTTCTTTTTTTTTTGGTCGTTTTTATCGCTTTTTTGTCATTTTTTGTCGTTTTTACTAATTTTTGTCGCTTTAAGCGATTTTTTTGTCGTTTTTACCCATTTTTTGTCTTTTTGTCACTTTTTGATTATTTTTTGTCGTTTTTACCCAATTTTTGTCCTTCTTGTCGCTTTTTTGTCAATTTTTGTCGTTTTAAGTGATTTTTTGTCGTTTTTTGTAGCTTTTTTTGTTTTTTACACCGATTTTTAGTCGTTTTTTTGGTCATTTTTACTGATTTTATGTCGTTTTGTCATTTTTGTCGCTTTTACCGATTTTTTTTTGTCGTTTTTTGGTTATTTTTTGTCGTTTTAACCGATTTTGTCCTTTTTTGTCGTTTTTATCGATTATTTTTTATTTTTGTCGTTTTTGGTTATTTTTGTCGTTTTAACCGATTTTTTGTTGTTTTTAACCGATTTTTTTGTCGTTTTTAACCGATTTTTTGTTATTTTTTGTCGTTTTAACCGATTTTTTTGTTGTTTTTTGTCGTTTTTTGCCGCATTTTGATTTTTTTTTGTCGTTTTTACCGATTTTATGTCGCTTTTTGTCGTGTTTTGGTTATTTTTGTCGTTTTTACCCTTTTTGTTATTTTTTGTCGCTTTTTTGTTATTTTTGTCGTTTTTAACCGATTTTTTTTTCGTTTTTACCATTTTTTTTCGTTTTTACCGATTTTTTATTGTTTTTACCGGCTTTTTTATATTTGTTCATTTTTTTCGTTATTATTATTTTTTAGTTTTTTTCTGGAAATATTTATATTGTCACCAAACATGGAAATGTAATTTTCCAGAAAATTTAATTTCTTGAAATTTAATTCCCAAAAATATGAAATTTCCGACTATATAGTATTCTGCATACCAAAGCCCCCTAAAGACTCATCCACCGAGCTCTCCGCAGCAAAGTTCCAGCTTTTGGCAAGAGGCTGACTTGAAGCCTTTGAATAGAGATCCTGGCATTGGGACTGATCAAGATCTAGATGAAGCCCGTGCCTAGTAGTTCCTTGTGGTCGAGACTCCCATAGAGGATCTCATTGGGCAAGATCTCTCTAGGGGAACTTCAAACTTGGCACCCCCATCATAGCCAAGATCGCCTCATCCTCTTCTTTGCCTAATTTAGGCTACTTATCTTGGGGTCTGCTTGGCAATCGTAAGGATAACGGTTATGACGTGTTTTAGAGTATCAGTTATGAGCGGTTATGAGAGATCCACCTCCCGAACTACTCCCAAGGGCAACATAGCTGGCCCAAGTAAACATCCCGAGCGATGTAGGACTTCTATCAGCTCTTCTCAGATGACATTCCCAGTAGGATCAGGATAGTGGGCTTCCTCGTGGCTAATACACCGACAAGCCTGGCAGAGAGGCATCCGCCATTCATAAATTATTGTTATTACCGGGGCACAATTTTTCGATGGAAAACTGAGAAAATGAAACAATGTAAAAACAATGTTCCAACGCAACACTTCTAGGAAGGTTGCGCAAGTATAACGAAGATCTAAAAAGATATCGTTAAGATATTACGAGAATCTAAAAAGATTTCGTAATCACAGTAATCGATCGTAGTACTTCTAAAAGAAGATACAATCAGAATTACTAACAGCAACGAAGAAGGTGACTGACGAATGATGGAAGAACTCCTGCTGGGGTGAATAATCACCGTTGCTCAAAGCTTTATTCGCCCTACACGAACAGCTTCCAGGAACCAGCAAGTTCGTCGGAGAACTTGGAACACTTCTGCTCTTCTGACTCCTCGGACGGACACGAACTTCCGTGCAAGAGCAATACTGGTGCGGCGCCTTTCCTCTCTTTCTCGAAGGCTGCAGATCAGAACTGTGTTAAAGAACACGTCTGAATTCTCTGTTTACTTGTGCTAAAGAACACTTCGTAAACTTTCTGGTGGCTACTCTTTTCTTTTCTGTAATGAGCCTTGAGAGAGATGATGCCTTATATAGGCCCTGCAGCAACTGGTCGGTTGCCACAAAGTTAGGGACGTGGTAATAACCACCCCGAACATGTAGCAACCGCCCAGAACATGCAAATGCACGTTCTGCTGCCAACTGCGCACACACCCAGAGCGACAGAGCGCGCACTGAACTGCGCACACTGCGCACGCAGCGCAACCCGCGCAACCCGAGCAACCCGCGCAACCCTGCGCAACCCAGCAACCCGCGCAACCCAGCGCACCCAAGCGCAACCTGAGCGCAACCTGGGCGCGCACCTGGGCAGCGCAACTAGGCTTGCGCAAATGGGCATGCGCAACTGGGCTTGCGCAACGTGGCTGCGCAAGTGGCTCGCGCAACGAGCGCAACTAAAGCGCACTATGCGCCTAGTGACGATGCTGACGTGCTAAGTGCAAAGTGCGCCAACAAAACGCCACATTACGCCTCATGAGCCCATGAGTCCGAGTCCGAGTCCGAGTCCGAGTCCGAGTCGCTAAGCCCCTACGGGGCTTAGCTCCCGTGGAAATGAATTTCCCAAGAGCAAAAAGCAAGAATGCTTTTATTGTTGATTTAGTCTTTTTTTCCCATTAGAAAAATAACCCCACATGGCACACCCATGTGCACCTCCACACCACATATGCATCTCTAAAATAGGAAAGCTATTATATAGAGATACAACTCCTTTGGTCTAGCCGATGTGGACTAAAATTCTCTTTGAAATAGACCAAACTCCAACAATCCCCACATATCTCTATATATATGGGTATAAGTGTTCCCCACAGTAACTGTCCATCATGCATTAGGAGAGATGTCGCTTACGACTTGAATCTTCCCGTGTGGGTCAAACAACAGACTATAATACAAGAATGGACTAAGCCTTGAATTCTGCATCATAGCTGAAATTCTTTCCTGTAACACCCAGTTTTCCAGATGAGGGTATTTTTGAAATTTTTTAATTATAATTATTATTCATTGATATTTATTTCACATTTTGATTCTTGGTAATTTTTAGTAATTTTTAAACTATTTAAAACTGGTTTAAGTCATGACTTGTGATTTTGATGTGCTACTAGTGAAACCTGAGAGACTGCATGGCCTAGAGCCTAACCATGTCATTAGCATGATTTAATTATCATTTTTAGCCTAGGGGTATTTTGGTCATTTTGACTTATTTGATTTATTTGGTGATTTGTTGAATTGGTGAATTTCTAGGTTGACTTGACTTGTTGAGACCTAGTGAGCTAGCCTAGAAGCTAACCCTAGCCATGGTGACCCTAGTCTAACTTAGGGTAACCTACATTTAGTCATTAGAAACTAATTTTAGAATGAGGGGACTTGGTTTAGTGGATTTAAGTCATGGTTCATAGTTTCATGAAATGACTTATGGCTAAATGATTTATTTTGATCATGACTTGGCCCATGGCCCATAACTAGAAGCCCTAACCCTAACCAAACCCTAAATGACCAGCCATAGGGATCCCCACCCTATATAAACACTTATTCTCTAGGGCTTGCCTCCTTCTTTCATTTATTTCAACATTGGAGAAGGAAAGGTATTGTCCCTCTTGCAAAAATCCCCATTAATCCATTTTAATTCCTTTTTGATCCTAGTTTCTTGTACTAGAACCTAACACTCTCCTATTTTCTGATTTCTGAGTTTAATCCCAGCTTTGGGACAATTTGGAGCATTTGGCACCAAGAGGAAGAATTCCCCATTTGAGGCTTTTCCAAGCTTTTTGCACACATAGGTAAAACTCCTTAAATTGATTCAAACTTCAGTTTTCTTTGCATGTAGGGCTAGATCTAGGAGTCCCCTAGGTGTCCCTGAAATTTGGGTGAAATTCGTGTCCGTTTGGTGTCCGTATCGGACACGTGTCGTATTGTATGTTAAGTGTTTGATGTAATGCCTCAATGAACTTTTTGTTCTCCATTTTCAAAACAAATTATATATTTGGATAGCTCTTGATATTTAGATTATGTTTGTACTTGTCTGAACACGATTTGAGTTGGTTTTCGTGTCCAAAACTGGACACGAACACGTGCACGAGGACACCATGCAGTGCCCTGCTGCTCGGGGTCGACACAGGACACGACACGGCCCCTCGTGACACGATTTTTGGAGAGCACGAGGGGGCAACCTCTGTCAGCACTCTCCCAAAATTTGGGGTGATTTTGTGGAGTATTCGCGAAGAAATCGCGTTTGCACGGGTTTTGTACTGGACTGCTCACACACGAAAACCGCGTCTGATACGCGTGGATTTATTTGGACACGTCTTGATTTGAGACAATGCAGACACTTCACCACTTAGCCCTAGTATGGGCGAACCCCTATACAAGAGCTCGACCCATCTCGATCACTGTGTCGAGCCCACGAAGGCTCGACACGCACGCACGAGGCCTGCTGATTCTATTTTCTCTGAAACTTGGTTTTTAGCTTTTGGACACATTGTGTCGACTCTTGTGGACACGAATTGACCTGTATAACACCATACAATGTTGATACACAATTACCAACTATTTGTTTTGCATATTAACATGTTTTAGTGGTTCGAAATTCGAATTTCCCATTTGACTGATACCTACATTCAGTTTTCAATTCTAATATTTAATTCCCTGATTTAACTGATTTTTTTGATGTTAATTATCATGATTAGATTCATATATAATGTTTGTTAGTTACTTAGATGCTAGTGTTTTATTGTGTTAGAGGATTGATAGATGGTTTTCGAAAATGGGATGAATGGATTGGATGGACTGTTCAATGTACTAACTAATACATAACTGTCGAATTCCTGAGATTTTTTTCACATACATGTGACACCCTACAAAATCTGAGAATTCCTAAAATTGGGGACTGATTTGGGTAGTAGGTTGATTCAATGTAGATTCACAAATATTTAGCCCCTTGATTTATGTATCAGTCATTTGCATTGCCTATGCACACATGTACACAAGTATGCACTCACTCACCACAGGAGAACTCACAGTGTATCACACAACCTTAGGCATGTATCACACTCTCATCCAACCTATCACCCTCTTAGACACTGTTTTGACACTGTTTTCACTCTCTCACACTTTCTTTCTTTTGACAGTATCCCTCATCCCCTCACTTCACTGTGTTCCCATATCACACACAAAACTGACTTTTGACACTATGACACTTTGTTCCACACACACACACATTGTTTTCCTGCCACATTGTTCCCTGTCATATGTATCACTGATCACTGTGGGAAAGATTTCAGGTTTGTACTGAACTTTTGATGATTAATTACATGTATACTCTAGTGTCAGCTGCTATTGATGACACTGTCAGGACCTGGGAATTATATTCCTGATCTTGGTTCACACATTGTTCACTGTTCCTATCACAACTTGAGTTTAGTTCACTGTTATCTAGTGTATTGCACTGATTTACATTTCTTGAATGATGGTTTAGGATTCCTTTGAGTTTGGGTTATATAGAGATGAGAGTATAGGGGCATATCAGAGATGTGTGGAGTTGAGTTGATTCTTGATTTAATAGTTAACTTAGATGATGTATGTTGGTTAGCTAAATCTGATATTAGATATTTAGATATGGTATTCTTATAGTTACACATATAGGTGTATAGGTATGGGGATTCATGTGACTTATGTGCAGTAGAGGGTAGCAGTAGGCAGGCTTGGGATAGCCTTGCCTTGGCCTCCTTGGCAGTGGTTAGCAGTGCATTGCAGAACAGGCAATGCCTTGCCTTGGCCTCCTTGGCAGTGGTTAGCAGTGCATTGCAGAACAGGCAATGCCTTGCCTTGGCAGTGCATTGCATTGCCTGGCTTTACATTGCAGCATGCAGTAGGCAGCAGCTTGCCTTGCTTTGCATTGCATTGCAGGTGCAGCAGTTTGCCCTGGCTTGCATTGCAGTAGCAGCAGCAGGCAATGTTTGCAGCTGCCTTGGCTTGCAATTGTATGGCAGCAGCAGCTTTTACTTGGCCTGGCTTACAATTGCAGGGCAGTAGAGAGTAGGCTGGGGCTTGGCCTGTTGCAGCAGGCCATGTTGGCAATAGCATTAGATAAGATAGCAATAGCAGTAGCCTAGGCAGTAGTGAGATGGAGTGGTGGTTGTATCAGAAGACCATGTGTGTATTTGTAGGTTCATGGATAAATGTATGAGATATGGAGAGAGGGTTAGGCAGCAAATTATGAGTAAAAACTATAGACAATTATACATTAACTTATAGGTATACATGTGTGTAGGAGGTTAATGAGGTGAGGTGCTATGTGGGGCAGCCACTTGGTTAATTGGCCAAAATGGCCATGAGCCTATATATCTACTGTTTAGTGTTTAGGAGGAGAGGGTATCTAGTAGATGAGTGGTGCCTAAGGGTAGGTTTATGTATATAGGCAGTAGAGAATAGATAAGGATACATAGAGGGGGTATGGCTTTAGCCTAGGTATTGAGAGTTCCTTAGCAATGCTAAGGTAAGTGGGGTAACACATGTATTATAGGGATATGCAATATATGTATAAATAGATGCAAATGAAATGTACACATGAATGTATGTAATTATACTTGTATCTATAGGATGTATTTGGGCCTAGTGTATAGAGTGACCCTATAGGTTGTTGTTAGACTTGAGTTGACTGGCCCTAGACCTAGTTTGACCAGATGTTGACTTGGTTTGACCAGGTTTGACTTAGAGTTGACTTTGACCTAGATTGGCCTAGAAATCATGTAGATTGCATCATAGACTCCATTCATCTTATTTTAAACATATTATAACCTGTACTGTTTTATTTAGGACATTGTGACTCCGGTGCAGACATCTGATATTTCGTTACTCTTTTCAGAGTATCAGACGAGTACATTCTCTGATAGTTCTCTCATTTATTTGTCAATTACTGTATTTCAGTTCTAGTTAGCTGTATGTGATTCTCTATTACAAACACGTACTGTTATTCTGGATTCATGTATACGACACACATTTATTCTGGCCTCATTTACTGGTATCATCGTTCAAGCTTCTATTACTGGAATCACCTACTGGAATCATTACTGGAATCACCCCGGAATCATTTACTGGTATCATTGTACTTGGCTGGACTCATCTTGAATCATTGTGTCGGAATTCTGGATTCACTTACTGGGAGGGGAAATACTAGAGTAAGACATGTAGACATACCCCATTACTGGAATCACCCCTACTGGAATCTACTGGAATGATAGCCATCTCACACCCGGCCAGGTGTGTGATGTGCCGGATTTACCCACAGCCGTTTACATGTCGATCTCGGTATTTTAAAACACACTACTAGAGTATAGGCTGGACTCACCCTGGAATCATTGATCACTATGACTGGTATCGTCCCTTGCTGGATTCATCTTGTATGAGATTCATCCTGTACTGGACTTACATTGGAGTTACACTGGTCTACATGTTGTCTGGACTTTATATCATACTACCCTGGTTCAGCTAGTTCTATTTTTACAGTCTTCATTGCTATGATTCTTCTCTTGTTTAGTATTTACTTTCTTTGCACTTTATCTGTCTTCTTACCATCACCTGAATATAAACTGCCATTTTCATCAATACAACTGCCTATAACTGCTTTATAGTTCTCTGTCATTTACTTGGGTTTTCTAGATGAGATTGTGCTCGTTCCTGTCCTGACTGGACCTGTTGAAAATTTTACAGATGATTGCCCTGAGGACACATGCCCTACATTTTACTGAGGAGATGGCTTAGCTACCTATGGCCCCGACACTCAGGAGTGATCGGGATTTAGTCTAGTAGACTTGCTTTTATTTTTTATTTAGAGCTTGTTGTATAGATTTGAGACTTGAGATGTATTTGAGATTATTCAGATGTTATTATTATTTCAGTATTAGTTTTGTCTTCAATTTCTTAGTTCAATTCTGTGTTATCTTATCGTGCTTAGACTGTGATTGAGATACACCTTATCTTATACTTGTCCTCCGTTCGGAGATGATCATGATGAGTACATTATATACTGCATGAGTTGATGGTTAGTTAGAGACTTAGAACAGCGTTCTACCGTCAATACTGCGGCGTAGGCTGGGCGCTGTTACGTACTCGTACCCTCACAGTGGGTGCGGGTCGTGACACGTTTTTAGTGGTGGCCCACGCAGGTCGAGAGTCGCATTAGTGCGATATCGTAGTAGTACGGCGACTTAGTTGTACTGCTGCCAGCCCGCGTTAGGACTGAGAGATAGGCTTTACCGGAGAGGCACTCAATCATATTTAGGAAAATTCTGCTTTGAATCATGCCATCTACATATCGTACTGATTTGCCTTCTTTGAAATAACTGTCCTCCTTTGATATATCGATTCCTGCTCAGTATTGACTTCCTTGTTCGATCTGTCTTCAGGATGGTGGAGACACGATCACATCGCACGGGTTGCAGCAGTCGTTGTAGAGGGGACTGCCACCTCTCAGCCAGATCAGCAGGGTCAGGTAGATGCAGCTCCTGCTACCTCTGCCCATATTGAGACTTCAGCAGCAGCAGCAGGGGGTGTGCCTCCATCAGCTCGGGGGCAGGACCCAGTTATCCCAGAGATGGAGTTCCAGCAGCCGCCGCCTACAGGACATGTGGATGCGGCACAGATGTTTGCCTACTTCCAGCAGTTTATGGACCGGCAGCAGGCCCGACAGGACCGAGGCATGGAGTTGGCCCTTACGGCAGTCGCAGCTCGACCAGTAATACAGCAGCCGAGGACACCGGGGATCGAGCAGTTTCAGAAGATGAGCCCCAGAGACTTTTTGGGGACAGAGGGGATCCTATATGCCGATGAGTGGATCGAGCATATAGAGGAGATTTTCCGCCTGGCCAGGATACCAGCAGATCTTCAGATCGAGGCCGCAGCTAGCCGGATGCGAGATCTTGCTCGCACCTGGTATCAGTCAGACCCCAGGGTGGGAGTAGCTGGACAGACTTGGGAGGAGTTCAGGGGCTTCTTCAAGAAGAAGTTCTTTCCAGATTCAGCGCTCAGAGCCTTGGAGTCGCAGTTCGAGAGCCTAGTGCAGGGGAGCCTGTCAGTGGAGGAGTACGCCGGGGAGTTTGGCCGCCTCAGCAGATTCGTAGAGGGCTTGAGCGAGGCGGCAAAGGCCCAGAGGTTCCGGAAGGGTCTGGTCAAGGAGGTCAAGTCCCTGACCAAGGGGAACAGAGATGCTACTTTTGAGGAGATCTTGACGGGAGCCTTATTGGCGGAGGATGATCTTGAGCTTAGGCTCAAGAGGGGACGGGACGCTCACGGTACCAGCAGCAGCGGAGGCCAGGCCAAGAGGTCTTATGTGCAGACTCAGCAGACACAGGCACCAGTGGGAGTTCAACAGGTGCAGCATCAGTATCGGGGTTAGGACCCGAAGGCGATCAGTTGTTCCTACTGCAAGAAGCCGGGACACATCTGGGAGCAGTGCAGGAAGATGTTGAGGGTTTGCTATTTCTGTGGGTCAGCTGCCCACCAGAAGATAGATTGTCCCATTGCACCTCCTTTTGAGGGGGCTAGGCCACCTGTAGCTCAGCACCAGAGGGGTGGAGCTTTTGCGATGGCAGCTGAGGAGACTGACATCGCAGGTGATAGATTAGCAGGTTTGACCTTCTTGTTCTTCCTCCCCACTTCCATGTGTGATTTCCCTTAGTACCTGCCAGGATATTGCTTGTGATTGCTAGATAGTGTAGCTACCCTGTTCGAGACTGTGGAATCACGACCAGTAGGATTGTATTGTTTCGACTTTGATTGCTTGGGGGTTTGACCTAGGAGAGGTGCGATCATCTTAATTTCGAGGACGAAATTTTTATAAGGTGGGTAGGATTGTAACACCCAGTTTTCCAGATGAGGGTATTTTTGAAATTTTTTAATTATAATTATTATTCATTGATATTTATTTCACATTTTGATTCTTGGTAATTTTTAGTAATTTTTAAACTATTTAAAACTGGTTTAAGTCATGACTTGTGATTTTGATGTGCTGCTAGTGAAACCTGAGAGACTGCATGGCCTAGAGCCTAACCATGTCATTAGCATGATTTAATTATCATTTTTAGCCTAGGGATATTTTGGTCATTTTGACTTATTTGATTTATTTGGTAATTTGTTGAATTGGTGAATTTCTAGGTTGACTTGACTTGTTGAGACCTAGTGAGCTAGCCTAGAAGCTAACCCTAGCCATGGTGACCCTAGTCTAACTTAGGGTAACCTACATTTAGTCATTAGAAACTAATTTTAGAATGAGGGGACTTGGTTTAGTGGATTTAAGTCATGGTTCATAGTTTCATGAAATGACTTATGGCTAAATGATTTATTTTGATCATGACTTGGCCCATGGCCCATAACTAGAAGCCCTAACCCTAACCAAACCCTAAATGACCAGCCATAGGGATCCCCACCCTATATAAACACTTATTCTCTAGGGCTTGCCTCATTCTTTCATTTATTTCAACATTGGAGAAGGAAAGGTATTGTCCCTCTTGCAAAAATCCCCATAAATCCATTTTAATTCCTTTTTGATCCTAGTTTCTTGCATTAGAATCTAACACTCTCCTATTTTCTGATTTCTGAGTTTAATCCCAGCTTTGGGACAATTTGGAGCATTTGGCACCAAGAGGAAGAATCCCCCATTTGAGGCTTTTCCAAGCTTTTTGCACACATAGGTAAAACCCCTTAAATTGATTCAAACTTCAGTTTTCTTTGCATGTAGGGCTAGATCTAGGAGTCCCCTAGGTGTCCCTAAAATTTGGGTGAAATTCGTGTCCGTTTGGTGTCCGTATCGGACACGTGTCGTATTGTATGTTAAGTGTTTGATGTAATGCCTCAATGAACTTTTTGTTCTCCATTTTCAAAACAAATTATATATTTGGATAGCTCTTGATATGTAGATTATGTTTGTACTTGTCTGAACACGATTTGAGTTGGTTTTCGTGTCCAAAACTGGACACGAACACGTGCACGAGGACACCATGCAGTGCCCTGCTGCTCGGGGTCGACACAGGACACGACACGGCCCCTCGTGACACGATTTTTGGAGAGCACGAGGGGGCAACCTCTGTCAGCACTCTCCCAAAATTTGGGGTGATTTCGTGGAGTATTCGCGAAGAAATCGCGTTTGCACGGGTTTTGTACTAGACTGCTCACACACGAAAACCGCGTCTGATACGCGTGGATTTATTTGGACACGTCTTGATTTGAGACAATGCAGACACTTCACCACTTAGCCCTAGTATGGGCGAACCCCTATACATGAGCTCGACCCATCTCGATCACTGTGTCGAGCCCACGAAGGCTCGAAACGCACGCACGAGGCCTGCTGATTCTATTTTCTCTGAAACTTGGTTTTTAGCTTTTGGACACATTGTGTCGACTCTTGTGGACACGAATTGACCTGTATAACACCATACAATGTTGATACACAATTACCAACTATTTGTTTTGCATATTAACATGTTTTAGTGGTTCGAAATTCGAATTTCCCATTTGACTGATACCTACATTCAGTTTTCAATTCTAATATTTAATTCCCTGATTTAACTGATTTTTTTGATGTTAATTATCATGATTAGATTCATATATAATGTTTGTTAGTTACTTAGATGCTAGTGTTTTATTGTGTTAGAGGATTGATAGATGGTTTTCGAAAATGGGATGAATGGATTGGATGGACTGTTCAATGTACTAACTAATACATAACTGTCGAATTCCTGAGATTTTTTTCACACACATGTGACACCCTACAAAATCTGAGAATTCCTAAAATTGGGGACTGATTTGGGTAGTAGGTTGATTCAATGTAGATTCACAAATATTCAGCCCCTTGATTTATGTATCAGTCATTTGCATTGCCTATGCACACATGTACACAAGTATGCACTCACTCACCACAGGAGAACTCACAGTGTATCACACAACCTTAGGCATGTATCACACTCTCATCCAACCTATCACCCTCTTAGACACTGTTTTGACACTGTTTTCACTCTCTCACACTTTCTTTCTTTTGACAGTATCCCTCATCCCCTCACTTCACTGTGTTCCCATATCACACACAAAACTGACTTTTGACACTATGACACTTTGTTCCACACACACACATTGTTTTCCTGCCACATTGTTCCCTGTCATATGTATCACTGATCACTGTGGGAAAGATTTCAGGTTTGTACTGAACTTTTGATGATTAATTACATGTATACTCTAGTGTCAGCTGCTATTGATGACACTGTCAGGACCTGGGAATTATATTCCTGATCTTGGTTCACACATTGTTCACTGTTCCTATCACAACTTGAGTTTAGTTCACTGTTATCTAGTGTATTGCACTGATTTACATTTCTTGAATGATGGTTTAGGATTCCTTTGAGTTTGGGTTATATGGAGATGAGAGTATAGGGGCATATCAGAGATGTGTGGAGTTGAGTTGATTCTTGATTTAATAGTTAACTTAGATGATGTATGTTGGTTAGCTAAATCTGATATTAGATATTAGATATGGTATTCTTATAGTTACACATATAGGTGTATAGGTATGGGGATTATGTGACTTATGTGCAGTAGAGGGTAGCAGTAGGCAGGCTTGGGATAGCCTTGCCTTGGCCTCCTTGGCAGTGGTTAGCAGTGCATTGCAGAACAGGCAATGCCTTGCCTTGGCAGTGCATTGCATTGCCTGGCTTTACATTGCAGCATGCAGTAGGCAGCAGCTTGCCTTGCTTTGCATTGCATTGCAGGTGCAGCAGTTTGCCCTGGCTTGCATTGCAGCAGTAGCAGCAGCAGCAGCAATGTTTGCAGCTGCCTTGGCTTGCAATTGTATGGCAGCAGCAGCTTTTACTTGGCCTGGCTTACAATTGCAGGGCAGTAGTAGAGAGTAGGCTGGGGCTTGGCCTGTTGCAGCAGGCCATGTTGGCAATAGCATTAGATAAGGTAGCAATAGCAGTAGCCTAGGCAGTAGTGAGATGGAGTGGTGGTTGTATCAGAAGACCATGTGTGTATTTGTAGGTTCATGGATAAATGTATGAGATATGGAGAGAGGGTTAGGCAGCAAATTATGAGTAAAAACTATAGACAATTATACATTAACTTATAGGTATACATGTGTGTAGGAGGTTAATGAGGTGAGGTGCTATGTGGGGCAGCCACTTGGTTAACTGGCCAAAATGGCCATGAGCCTATATATCTACTGTTTAGTGTTTAGGAGGAGAGGGTATCAGTAGATGAGTGGTGCCTAAGGGTAGGTTTATGTATATAGGCAGTAGAGAATAGATAAGGATACATAGAGGGGGTATGGCTTTAGCCTAGGTATTGAGAGTTCCTTAGCAATGCTAAGGTAAGTGGGGTAACACATGTATTATAGGGATATGCAATATATGTATAAATAGATGCAAATGAAATGTACACATGAATGTATGTAATTATACTTGTATCTATAGGATGTATTTAGGCCTAGTGTATAGAGTGACCCTATAGGTTGTTGTTAGACTTGAGTTGACTGGCCCTAGACCTAGTTTGACCAGATGTTGACTTGGTTTGACCAGGTTTGACTTAGAGTTGACTTTGACCTAGATTGGCCTAGAAATCATGTAGATTGCATCATAGACTCCATTCATCTTATTTTAAACATATTATAACCTGTACTGTTTTATTTAGGACATTGTGACTCCGGTGCAGACATCTGATATTTCATTACTCTTTTCAGAGTATCAGGCGAGTACATTCTCTGATAGTTCTCTCATTTATTTGTCAATTACTGTATTTCAGTTCTAGTTAGCTGTATGTGATTCTCTGTTAAACACGTACTGTTATTCTGGATTCATGTATACGACACACATTTATTCTGGCCTCATTTACTGGTATCATCGTTCCGGCTTCTATTACTGGAATCACCTACTGGAATCATTACTGGAATCACCCCGGAATCATTTACTGGTATCATTGTACTTGGCTGGACTCATCTTGAATCATTGTGTCGGAATTCTGGATTCACTTGCTGGGAGGGGAAATACTAGAGTAAGACATGTAGACATACCCCATTACTGGAATCACCCCTACTGGAATCTACTGGAATGATAGCCATCTCACACCCGGCCAGGTGTGTGATGTGCCGGATTTACCCACAGCCGTTTACATGTCGATCTCGGTATTTTAAAACACACTGCTAGAGTATAGGCTGGACTCACCCTGGAATCATTGATCACTATGACTGGTATCGTCCCTTGCTGGATTCATCTTGTATGAGATTCATCCTGTACTGGACTTACATTGGAGTTACACTGGTCTACATGTTGTCTGGACTTTATATCATACTACCCTGGTTCAGCTAGTTCTATTTTTACAGTCTTCATTGCTATGATTCTTCTCTTGTTTAGTATTTACTTTCTTTGCACTTTATCTGTCTTCTTACCATCACCTGAATATAAACTGTCATTTTCATACACACTGCCTATAACTGCTTTTATAGTTCTCTGTCATTTACTTGGGTTTTCTAGATGAGATTGTGCTCGTTCCTGTCCTGACTGGACCTGTTGAAAATTTTACAGATGATTGCCCTGAGGACACATGCCCTCATTTTACTGAGGAGATGGCTTAGCTACCTATGGCCCCGACACTCAGGAGTGATCGGGAATTTAGTCTAGTAGACTGCTTTTATTTTCATTTAGAGCTTGTTGTATAGATTTGAGACTTGAGATATATTTGAGATTATCAGATGTTATTATTATTTCAGTATTAGTTTTGTCTTCAATTTCTTAGTTCAATTCTGTGTTATCTTATCGTGCTTAGACTGTGATTGAGATACACCTTTATACTTGTCCTCCGTTCGGAGATGATCATGATGAGTACATTATATACTGCATGAGTTGATGGTTAGTTAGAGACTTAGAACAGCGTTCTACCGCCGATACTGCGGCGTAGGCTGGGCGCTGTTACGTACTCGTACCCTCACAGTGGGTGCGGGTCGTGACACGTCCACTCGCATAATGTAGTTACGTATGCTTTTGGCACACATTAAAGGCCCTGTGCCAAGCCTGGTTTCAGTGTATAATGTTGGACGTCTACAAGTTTACCCTCAAGAGACGGGCCTGATATCTCTTTGTCCATACACTATAGGTGAGTCATTAAAGAGACATGGCATGAAGCGCTTTGCGCTTCCCTTGCGGTGCTACGCGTTATGACATGGCTTAAAGCCAATGCATTACCCTTTCTGGGAATCACCCCATATCGGGAACCTTTGTAGTGTCATACTACTGTAGCATGAGGCAACTGCCTCTTTGTAGTGCCAAACTACCCAGCATGAAGCCTTAGGCTCCCTTGCGGTGTTACGTCGCAACGACATGGCTTGCAAGGCCGAGGCTTTATCCCTAACCGGGTACCTCATGGTGGTGTCGTGCCACTGTAACATGAGGAACTTCTCCTCTTTGTAGTGCTGACTACACCCCTCTTTATTTTTAACATACAGCATTAGGCTAACTGCCTATTTGCGGTGCTACGCCGCTGTGACTTGGCTTGCAAAGCCGAGGCTTTATCCTATTCCTGGACAGCACCCCACATATAGGAACCTCATCGTGGAGTCACCCCACTGTAGCATGGAGTTTCACTCCTTGTAGTGCTGCTCTACCGTGCTTCCTGTAAAGCACACCAGGCATTCACTCTGCCTGAGAACTCATTAAGGCAATTAAGCCAACCTTCCCACAGGAACCGTTTTCCGCAGAAAATAATAGTAGACAACAGTGGTTATAGGTCCGTAACCTCTCCATGCCCAATAGAACATGTACCCACCGTTCCTGAATTCTTCCGATTAGTGGTCCTCCCTTGAACCAAAGCTAGATGCCTAGTAGATAAATCTTTGAACTAATAGCATAAAACTTTATGGTAGGAATACAATAATACAATATCAGAATGCCTTCAAGCCCATTTTACAAGCTGTGTCATTGACCAGCTGGCGCTTGAGGCCCTTGGTGAACGGATCCGCCAGGTTCTCCTGACTCCGAACATCAATCACTGCAATAACACCTCTCTTGATAAGATCGTGTACTGCCCTGTGCTTCAATCGCACAGCCCTCTTCTTCCCGTTGAAGAGGTCATTTGATGCCACCGCCGCAGTCGCCTAGTTGTCGCAGTATATCGGTATCGCCGGTATTTGCGTCCCAACCACTGGAAGATCATACATGAGCTCCCGAAGCCATTCTGCTTCCTCGGCTGCGGTATCAAGTGCAAAGAACTCAGATTCCATGGATGACCGCGAGAGCATAGTCTGCTTCTTCGACTTCCACGATATAGCAGCTCCACCCATTGTGAAAATGAATCCACCTGTGGATCTCTCGCTCTCCACCTCTGAGCACCAGCTGGCATCACTGAAGCCTTCCACTACCGACGGATCTCCGCTGTATTACAGTGCATATGTCTGAGTCTTTTTGAGATATCTCATAACCCGTTTCACAGCTTTCCAGTGTTCAGCACCTGGGTTGCTCGTGAAACGACTCAGCATTACCACGGCGAAAGCTATGTCAGGCCTTGTGGCAGTAGTAGCATACAACAAACTTTCCATTACGTTTGCATACTCCAGCTGCCTGACGCTCTCCCTGAATTAGGCTTCAGCTTCAGATCACACCTGTACGACGTATCGATCCCTGGAAGATCCCGATACCCATAACGAGTGATCATTTTCTCAATATAATGAGACTGTGACAGCGCTAGTCCAGTGTCTGTCCGGATGATCTTGATCCCTAAGATCACATCAGCTTCCCCCAAGTCCTTCATACTGAACTTGCTTGAGATGAATTTCTTTGTCTCCGTGACACAGCTGATATCCGTACCTAGGATAAGCATGTCGTCCACGTACAGACAAATGATCACACCTCTTCCATCAGCGAACTTCGTGTAAACACACTTGTCCGTATCGCTGACCATGTAGCCATTTGACCTTATAACTTTGTCAAATTTCTCATGCCACATCTTGGAAGCCTGTTTAAGACCGTACAAAGATTTCACCAACTTGCAGACTTTGTCTTCAAGACCCCTGATGACAAATCCCTCTGGCTGTTGCATGTAAATCTCTTCGGTCAGCTCGCCATTTAGGAAAGCCGTATTCACATCCATCTGATGTATCACCATCTTATGTATTGCTGCGAGAGCAATCAACATTCTGATGGTGGTCATCTGGGCTACTGGAGCATATGTGTCAAAATAGTCAATCCCCTGCTTCTGAGAAAACCCCTTGGCTACCAACCTAGCCTTGAACTTGTCAATAGTTCCGTCTGCTTTCATTTCTTCTTGAAGATCCATTTGCATCCGATGGGTTTCGCTCCTTCAGGAAGATCAACCAACACCCAAGTGTTATTTGAGGTGATGGAATTAATTTCATTGTCAATCGCCTCCTTCCAGAAAACCGCGTCTCTGGTCTTCATCGCCTCATCATAGGTAAGCGGATCAGCTTCCACATGATAGGTGACAAAGTCACTTTCGAAGTCCTTCGGCCTCCTCACACGCTTAGCTGACGGCTCAGCTTGTTCTGGTTCAACCGTTGTTTCAACAACAACATCTTCTTGGACCACATCTTCATTGAAGACTTCAGTTTCTTGCGCACCCTCATTGTTCTCCGGAACATCCGCAAGAACAATATTCTTGTGCCTTGCAAATTTGTCTTCAAAATATTCTACGTCGCGAGATTCAATGATATGATTTGACTCAATATCAAGAAATCTCCGAGCATCACTCTTCTCGACATACCCCAAGAAGATCGTCTTAGTAGTCCTTGTCCCAATCTTCTGAATCTTCAGATCTGGAAGCTTGACATATGCCAGACACCCCCACACTCGAATGACATTCAAGTTAGGTCTGACCTTGAACCAGAGTTCATGAGGAGTAATGTCAGAAGTTGCATGAGGCACCCTATTCAGAATAAAAGTGGCCGTCAATGCAGCTTCTCCCCAGTAGCACTTAGGAAGACCAGCAGTCAACAACATTGAGTTAATCATTTCTGTTAACGTTCTGTTCTTCCTCTCTGCTACTCCGTTCGATTGAGGAGAGTACGGAGCCGTAGTCTCATTGACAATTCCACGTTCTTTGCAGAACGATGCGAATTCATGAGACCTGTACTCCCCACCTCGATCACTTCTTATTCTTTTGAGTTGTTGTCCAGTCTGTCGCTCAGCTTCGGCTCTGAACTCCTTGAACTTCACGAATGCTTCGTCTTTAGCCTTCAGCAAGTAGACGAACGCATACTTTGAGAAGTCATCGATGAAGGTTATGAAATACTTCATCCCGGTCTTTGTAGAGAACTGTTTGAAATCACAGATATCGGAGTGTACCACCTCCAGAAGATCTGTACTTCGATTAACTCGAGGAAAGGGTTTCCTTGTGATCTTTGTTTGAGCACAAACTTCACATTCTCTACCTTACCCCCACACTTGGAGATAAGTCCTAGACTAGACATTCTGTTTATTCGTTTACAATAAACATGTCCTAGCCTATTATGCCACAACTCAAGAGTATAAGCAGAATGAGTGACTTCATTAATTACATTAATTACATTGGAACAAGCTGAATCTTGAACATTCCTTCGGTATAAAAAGCTTTCCCGAAATATGTTTCCTTGATAGACATCACCATCTGGCCAGCATTGATGTCCATCCTGAGGCCTGCATTGCAGAGTAGGCCTCCCGAGACCAGGTTCTTGGCGATAGCAGGTACGTGCTTCACGCCTTGAAGCGTCAGAGACTTCCCCGAAGTCAGCTTCAACACCACCGTCCCGATCCTGAGCACTTCAGCTTGTGCCTGGTTCGCCATCATAACCACTTCAGAAGTAGGTGTACTCCTTACTGGAGCAGACATGGCAGGAGGCTCCAGTGTCTACCCACCAGTCAGAGTCAGTCCTAACTGCATCAACCTGTGCAATCATAGCAACTACGTCAGTGATCATAGATATATACCTTACTAGGCTCTCCTTGCTCTGATTGCTTGGTCTTTGCTTTGCACTCATTCTTAAAGTGGCCCTTCTTGCCACACTTGAAACAAGGCATCTGAGACTTTGCCTTCTTTCGCTTGAAGGAAGACCCCTTCACGTTCAGATTGTTAGGGTCCTTCTTCTTGTTGTGGGAAGCCGCCTGCTTTCCCTTTGGTTCCTTGGTATGAACCAGATTGGCGTTAGCCAATTGCTTGGACAGTGTGTCCACCTTCAGTTGAGTCCGCAACATAGATTTCCTGCAAGAGATCTTCCAGGCTGATCTCAAGCTTCTTCCTATGCATGTTTGCATAGAACTTACTCCACCCAGCGGGGAGCTTTGAGACAATCCCTCCAACAACAAACTTGTCGGGGAGGGGCATCGCCTCATCTTCCAACTTCTGTCGCAGTTTTAGAAACTCCTTTACCTGCGACAACATGGACTTCTCGTCCTCAAAAAGCCATTTGTGATATTTTCAACCACAAATATCTTGCTCCTATTCTTGTCTTCTTCGTACAGTTTCTCCAGAGACTCCCATATGGCTCCGGCAATAGTCTCTTACTATAGGATTCTGCTAGGGAATCCTCCATAGCATTCAGGATTAGCAGCCTGAAGTTTAGTAGCCGCAGTGATCGCGACAGCAGACCCAGTATCTAGAACAGTAGGTTCCTCTTCAAGAAGTATGTGATCCACGTCTCTGAGTTGAAGAGTGAGATAAACCTTCCTCTTCCAGACTTGATAATGCTCTCCATCAAACTTTTCTAACTTGCAAAAGTCAGTATGGAGGAGTGAAGCATTAATGTTTTCCATCGTAACAATAAAGCTTTGAGAATGTTATTGTCGGGGCACAATTTTTCGATAGAAAACTGAGAAAATGAAACAATGTAAAAACAATGTTCCAACGCAACACTTCTAGGAAGGTTGCGCAAGTATAACGAAGATCTAAAAAGATATTGTTAAGATATTACGAGAATCTAAAAAGATTTCGTAATCACAGTAATCGATCGTAGTACTTCTAAAAAGAAGATACAATCAGAATTACTAGCAGCAACGAAGAAGGTGACTGGCGAATGATGGAAGAACTCCTGGGGGTGAATAATCACCGTTGCTCAAAGCTTTATTCGCCCTACACGAACAACTTCCAGGAACCAGCAAATTCGGAGAACTTGGAACACTTCTGCGCAACGTGGCTGTGCAAGTAGCTCGCGCAACGAGCGCAACTAAAGCGCGCATTCGCCCTACACGAACAGCTTCCAGGAACCAGCAAGTTCGTCGGAGAACTTGGAACACTTCTGCGCAACGTGGCTGCGCAACGTGGCTCGCGCAACGAGCGCAACTAAAGCGCACTATGCGCCTAGTGACGATGCTGACGTGCTAAGTGCGCCAACAAAATGCCACATTACGCCTCATGAGCCCATGAGCCCGAGTCCGACTCGCTAAGCCCCTACGGGGCTTAGCTCCCATGGAAATGAATTTCCCAAGAGCAAAAAGCATGAATGCTTTTATTGTTGATTTAGCCTTTTTTTTTCCATTAGAAAAATAACCCCACATGGCACACCCATGTGCACCTCCACACCACATGTGCATCTCTAAAATAGGAAAGCTATTATATAGAGATACAACTCCTTTGGTCTAGCCGATGTGGAACTAAAATTCTCTTTGAAATAGACCAAACTCCAACAATTATTGCGTGTTCGAACTGTTGACCATCTGATCAGATAGCCGTACCAGGACAATAGTAGCCAGGGAACGAGTCGTCATGACTTCAATCAGGACCATGGCGAACGCCAGCCTCGAACGAGTTCAGGCTTCCTTCACTTTACAGACTCATCACTGCCCAGGAGACACAAGAACATCCCAGCCAATGCAAGTCCCCACCCTCCTACTTGCTGTTGCTGCTTCTTTGAAAACCTAAAGTTGGAGGGAGTTCTGTAGTGAGTCACCATTCGTCGACGGAGTTTAGTTTCGTAAGGCTAAGAGACCAAATGTCCAGATGACTCAGGTAGCATTAAAAAAAATAGAAACCAGAGACTGATCAAGTCTATAACATAAGCTGATTTCAATCAAATAACCATCCAAGCCTGACAGACTCTAAATAGTTTTGTATTTTTACATGATCAAGTTAACATGAGATTAGTATTTGCAAGTTCTGGTAAATGTTCTTGCGATACATTTCCACTTCTGAAAATGTAAAAGAAATTATAGTTTTTCTCAAATATAAGCATGCTTACAGCTTACAGAACTTAGAGCAAGTAAAGTGTAAATAGCTATAATCTGTAACGTATATTTAGCTGCATTTCTTTTTCCTATGGTCAAAAGACAGCAGTAAAGTGTGCCAATAGATCATTAAAAGAAGGTTAAAATGGATATTATATTAGAAGGTTCTTCTGCTGGTTTTATAACTTCCCATTTTGCCCTAGACCAATGATATAACCATCCCCATTTTCGTGATACACTGGAAGTGCTTTAATTGGTGAAAACATATATATATATACATACACAAGAGCAATCAACAAACTTACATATATAGATAGTACCAATAAATTCAAAGATAAATGGTTCACCTGAATATTCATGTGTTGTCCAACCTTTATTCATCTAGATGGTGATCATTCTCCGTATGATGAACAGGACTCATGGGCAATTTGTAGGATCTTCAAGAAGAAATTCGATGGCACAAAGAGCACTCTCTCAATCTGGGGTATCTCCACTTCAAGGGACAACTGATTCCGACTTGTATTCCATTCCCCGGAGCATGAACGCCACAAAATTCAGATCAGATAACATCTCTTGCACCACTGGGTCATCAATCCAATTTGGCTGCAACAGTGGCTTGCAACACCAGATCAATGCTATCAGTTACCCTATTTTGGATGCCACCTCCTACAGTAAGCCCATCAACCCAATCAACTTCAAAGCATATCCAATTCCTGCAGTTCCTGGTGCTGATATAGCAGCAAGCTTCATGTTTCTCCAATTGAAATGCCAGTGGCTTCCATGCTTCTGAGCTTATCACCCTCAATACTTGGAGATGTCGAGAAAACTTCTCCTAGCACTGACTTTGGGCAGCCACAAGTGTGTAATGGGTTCACAGTTGATATCCCATTGGAAATCAATGAGCACCTGGGAAGTGAAAGAAGAAGAGGAAGAGTTCAAAAGCAACCATTGGCAATAATAACCAGTGGGGAACTCTGAGGACAGTTAGCTTTCCTTTCAACCTGCCATCAAATCTATCTAAAGAGTGGAACCCAAACTTGGAATGGGGCTCTCCCGCATGCCCAGGTGAGATATCGACGAGCTTGTCCCTAAAGTTGTTAATAGCAAAGAGAAGGGAAAGCAGCTAAAAGTAATTGTACTTTTCCAATATCAGTTCCTGATTCACTTGTTTGATAAAACAAACAAAACATTGTCATTTCTGTTCTCTTGTTTGTTAGTACAACGATCCTATAGTAAAAGTTGTAGGAGTATCCTCGAAAGGGAACTAAAATTGCAGCCCACATCTCCTATAATTTCCAGCTGACAATAGAAAGTCCGATCCTTCACAAAGGCTGTGGACTTTTTAAGTTACATGTTTCATTAAACCACTAGAATCCACAAACTTTGGTGAAATAACAGAATGATCTTTTTATTGTCATTATTTTCATCAGTCCAGTTATTAGGAAGAATGATTGCGGAAGGATAGGATCCTTGCAACTGTTGCTTCATCAGTATCAACACACTTAAAATTCAAGATCTCTCATAGAAAACTCCATCCAGGTTCCTTCATCATGCCATCTGCCTTCAGCGAATTTCGAATCCTCGCAACTTCCTCCCAATTTCCCATATCAGCCGAGATGTTCGAGACAGAGACATAAAAATCCAGAGTCATCAGGTTCAAGCTCAAGAACTTTCTTTGCTGCTGTTCTCCCAAGCTCAACATCACCGTGAACTCTACAAGCACTGAGCAATGTGTTCCATATCAGCCAATTGGGCTCAATAGGCATTCTATTAATGAAGTCTGCAGCCTCCTTCAGCCGCCCTGACCGACCAAGTAAATCTACCATACAGGCATAATGATGCAATTGTGGTTCGATTCCATAATCACTTCTCATAGAATCAAGATGGACAAATCCATCATCCACCAAACCGTTATGGCTACAAGCAGATAAAACACTGACAAAAGTTATTGAATCAGGTTTAACTCCATCACGTTTCATCACTTCGAAGATTTCTAAAGCTTCCAAGCCCATCCCATGTTGAGCATACCCATCAATCATAGCCGTCCATGTTATCAAATCAGGGTGCTCTATGTCATCAAATGCTTTGCGGCACTCATCTATGCTTCCACATTTTGAGTACTCATCATTAAAGCAGTACCCACCGGAAGATGGAGTATTAGCCCTTCTTTGATTCCATAAGCATGCAACTGCCTACCCAAGATCGGTCTTGATAATTGTGCACACGCCCCAAGAACCGATGGGGCGTTTATATGGTCTAACTTGTAGCTAGCAATTAGCATGCTCTGAAATTCAAAGAGAGCCACTTCATTCTGACCATTTGTGGAAAACCAGAGACAAGGCAGGACCACATCTCCTGATCTTTCTGTGGAATTTGATCAAAGACTCTTCTAAAACTTAGTAAATCATTGCATTTGGTGTACATGGATATAAGAGCACTACCAACAAGGGTTTCACTTCCAAGTCCAATACGAAGAGCATGTCCGTGGACTTCCTTCCCTTGCATCAAGAACTGGCAACCAGAGCAAGCCATAAGAACAGCAGATAGTGTGATCTCATCAGGCTGGATTCCTTCCCCAACCATTTCCCTGAACAATGTAAGTGCTTCAGCGTCGCGGCCATGGGCTGCAAAACCAGAAAGCATCGAAGTCCATGACACCGTATCTCTTTCCTGCATTCGTGAGAACAATTCATAACTGTCTTCTATGCTGCCGCATTTGGAGTACATGGTGAAGAGTGCACTGCCCACAAGAAGATGAGGTACCAACCCAGCTTTAATAGTATAACTATGAATTTGCCTACCAAAATCTATAATGTCAATAGTGCTCAGAAGACTAGAACAGCATTTCTCATCAGGCTCTAAACCTTCATAAAGCATCCTCCTAAAGAGCTCAGCTGATCTTCTAAAACTATAGTTCTGTGCAAGACCAGAAATCATAGCTGACCAAGTACCCAGATCCTTATCCAAACCTGCCTCCTCGAATACCTTATCCGACATCTGAAGATCTCCAATTCTGGCATATGCATTGATAAAAGCTTCCTTTACCACAGAATCCAAAATAAGCCGTTCTTTGACGACCAACAATGTATTTGTGTCATCTCTTTCACCATTGAAGATTTGGAGCAGGCCGTGAGTACACGGAGAGATACTTATTCACCTCCATGTCAATCCGTATCATATCCCTAAAGAGTCTAACAGCGGTATCAGCCTCCTCCTCCTGAACAAAACCCGAAATCATGGTGGTCCAAGAAACCACATTGCGAACTGGCATCCTCGAGAATTCCTCCGCCGCTGCCTCCATATCTCTGCACTTCGCGTACAGGTTAACAATACAAGTACCGACAAAAACGTCATCTCCTACCCCGCACTTCACGACCCACGCATGCAACCCTCTCCCAACCGCCAACTCCCCCAGAGCAGCACAGGCGCTCAAAACGCTCGACAAGGTGAACCCGTTGGGCATAGAGAACCCGTCCACCATCTCGCGAAAAAGGTCCACAGCGACCGAGTTCTCCCCGTTCCTAACTCCTCCCGCAATGATAGCATTCCAACTGACCACGTTATCATTCCGACAAGCGTCAAACAACCTCAAAGCGTAGGGGAACCTGCCGTTCTTTGCGAACAGGTCGACGAGTCCGGTGAGGACGTACGCGTCCGAGAGGAATCCGTTTTTGAGGACGAGAGAGTGGAGCTGGCCCGCGAAGACGAGGTCGCACGACGCGGCGCACGCGGAGAGTGCGCTGCCGTAGGCGAACTGGTCGGGGACGAGGCCCGAGGAGCGGAGGTCGTTGAAGGCGGCGAGGGAGGAGGCGAAGCGGGAAGCGCGGTTGTGGGAGGAGATGGCGAGGTTGTAGGAGATGAGGTCTGGGTGCGGAATTTCGTCGAACACCCGACGTCCAGGAACGGGTTTGAAGGAGTAGAGGGAGAGGGAGAATTTGGAGGTGAGGAGTGGAGTGGGGAATTGGAAGCTTTTTTGAAGAAATTTCATTACAAATTTGATGCTATTTAATTCATAATGAAGTTGCGGATTGGTTTGGTTGCATAGAAATTGTTGAATTTTGTTTGATGCTTACTAGCCGTTGGGTCTTTATTTGTTTGTTTAAAAAGGTTGATGTTATTGGCACATTTATCTTAGGACAAGTATTTTTACTTTTTACTCTCCAAATTATTTTAGTTTTATTTTTTGGACAACACGAGTTTTTTCTTAAAGAACTCACTACCTTCATAATTCTCAAAATTTTGACAATCCTAACAAGTTGCAAGACTACCAAATATTTGATAGTATTTAAATTTTGGGTTCGAATAAGTTAGGATATTTGTGTTTAGGTCTCCATGATAAACATAATTAGTACTTGGATTTCCAATAAGTTAGAATATTTGTGTTTGAGCCTCCGTAATAGGCATAATCAGTGTTTAGATCTTGGACTAAGAGTTAACTGTTAAATATATCTCGTAATGTAAATATCTGTAATATTAACTTGTTTAGTGGGAGTTGTCAATTGGATTTGCATCCATATAAATATATCGTAATATTAACTTCGTGTAACGCCAACATAAATGAAAAATACTATCATCTTCCACAAATAATGGGTGTTGTCACTACAAAACATTACAAGATATTGAATTAAAAATATATGATTTTTTTGTCACGGTACATATCGCCTTTTTAATATAAATGATGTTTAGTAACACCAGGTTTCTGCTTATGCAGGATTTAGGAGAGTGGCGTATTTACCTAGTTCCATCACTTCCATGTATGCCAACCGAACTGGAGTTCCAGTACAGTTCTATAGCACTGTTCTCTGTCCCAGAGAGCATTCTTTCAGCCTTACTCATAGTCAATGTATGAACAAATTAAGTGATGATGACACATCTGATGCACAGCCAGTTCATTTCCAAATTCCCTCAAAGAAAGGAAACTCAACATCAAATAAAGAAAAATAAATCAAAGTGACAGATAAATAAATTAAAACAAACTAACGAGCCACCATAAGTTAAAAGATATGTTGGTATATACAGGTATACTACTAGCTTGTAAATCATATTTTTTTCTCATAATTCAGACTATAGAATGAGATTTCACAGGTGCAAATAAGATATCACCCTTCAATTGTTTTCCAGATGCCATGAATCATTTTGAATTAATATCATTACTATTTTCTTTAATGCAATATCAGTATTCAAACAATTCACATCTGTATGGCCATCTAAATCCAACATCTGACATGGATCTCTCAGCATAGGAAGGGAAGAGTTTCAAGTGTAGTAAAAGAAAAAAATCTGCCATGGATCATATACCTGAGTTGCATGATTGAAATGGAATCTGATGCGAGGAGAAACTAATGTAACAAAGTAAATAATCCATTGTCAAACTAATTCCACAACAAAGACTCCAATACAGTACTACTAGATGTCCCTTCTGCAATCCTAAGGGAAAACCTTCATCAATACAAAACGAATTTTATTTCCGGCACAAGATCCACATCCAACTCAAAATCAATGCAAGTATATACATCACATGGAGTTTCCTGACTTCGTCAAATCAGATTTTTTTTTTTTTAAATGTACACAGAAAGAGGGAGCCCAAATGCCTGAATCTCCCCTCCTTTACTGAGATGTAAAAGCATAGAAACATAGAGAAAAAATGGCGGATAGCTGCTGCTATTGATGTGGCTCTTCGTGGGGAGTTGCAGTCGATTCAGGGGCAATAGTGAAGTGCAGGCCCTTCCCTGCCCTGACTGCAATATGAATGCCACTTCAGTCGCTGCCAAAGCAGCTGCTTCCTGTATTATGAACGAACCAAAGATAAAATGATAATAAAAAACAAGCGACACAAGTGGCCTAGAAAAAGCAGATGAACAGTCCAAACTTCTATCTCCTAATAATACAATGGTTTTTCATAATATATTGTAATGTCTTAATTTCTTGCTCCTTTAGTGTTTGTTTTAAAAAGATGTTTTAGTATAGAAGTGTTACCATCAATAATTGCTTTCATGTAGAGATGAAAAGTACCCACCATCATCAGGTCAATTTTCTCATCAAGTTATGATTCATAAAAGCTAAAGTTGTTTGATAAACTCAGCTCTGAACTAGGTTCAGACAGACAGGTTTGATGGAGATATGGAGAAAAGTGCAAATTTGAGGAGAGGATTAACCTGTCTTTGCCGTCGGCGCTGCAAAATACTTATGGCCCAAGCCATGATGTAGCATGGCAACAGAAATCCAGCCGCTCGCAACAAAAATAGCTGATTTCACCATTTTCAGAATATGAGAAAACAAGGAATAAATTATATTATAAAAGGAATGTATGATTGCCTAGAAAATGAATTCAAAATTCACTAACCGAAAAGTAAGTAGAGGCATCATCATCATCGTCACCATTGGAGATACTCAAAGCATGCCTCAACAGCAGAAGAGCCATCAGCTACAAAGGGAGACGGCAAACAGATTACTCCACGTGTTTAAAACTGGTCGAGGTAATTAGAAGACAAAAAAATCATGGTTAAGTCATGCTACCTAATACGATCAATAAAGCTTAAAAAATTATTATAAAAATCAAACTAAGAAGATCCCGAAAATTATATTAAATAACAAGTTATACATGATTTTTTGTTTGATACTGCTAAAGTTGAGAAAAAAGAAAACTCCTCATAGATTAGAGCTGCAACCACTGTTCTCCATTTCACAACAACGAAGTGGATATACCAGACACTGACTATACAGATTATTTAAATCAGATGCTTTTAGCTATTTCCAGCTTGTATTAGTTTGTATCAGCTGACACAGGTGGAAACTTTTATGTCTCTCACTATGATCCATAGTGCAGCTGAGTAGATTAATTTACCTAGAAAAACTGAAGGAAATAAATTATCCTTGTAGCAAGTAAGTACATTGTGACTAAATGGGATAAAATTTTTACGGCTTTGGCCAATATTTATAGGACGAAAAAAAGCATATGAAATGACAAAGCTAATCCTAGCTAGATATGAAAAATGCATAATTTGAAGATAACTAATCTACTCTTCAACAATCCTCATTAAGGTTGATATCTATCTCAACCTAGACAATCCTAGCAAATTGTTAACGAACAACCAACCCTTAAAATAAAAGGGGCTTCGGAAAAGAAAAGAGTAGAGTGATGCGCTTCGGAAAAAAAAAGAGTAGTAGAGTGATGCATCCAATTTTCTAGTGACTGAATCCTATTTATGGGCTGGGGTCAACCGACTGAATCCTATTCTTCCATCGGCTATGTGGGCATGTCCTTTGAACGCTAACAAGATTGATATCCTTCTTTAACACTTCAAACCATGTTAGTCTAGGCATATCTCTAGTCTTGGCGGCTCCGTTAACTATATATTACCGCTCCTTCCTATGGAGGCATCCACGGGTCTATGTTGCGCATGTCCAAATCACCTAAGTCGATTTTTTCTCATCTTGTCCTCAATTGGCATTCACCTCTAACTTCCCAATGATACACTCATTTCTTCATATCCTTCAGGCCTTCATGCTGTGTGGTTGATGAGAAATAAAAAAATGAAAAGAATATGAAAGAGAAAGAGAAAGAAAGGCAAGTGAAACTAAAAATATTATCGTTTGTTTGGTTAACGAAAGAAAAAATAGGAGAGAAAACAATCACTATCTCCCTTCACTTGTTCTTAATTACATTCCAATGAATTCTTTTGCAAAACCCCTTATATTTTTTTCTAATTACAATTTTAACACACCTCCTTCCCAACCTCCTCTTTCATTCACACATCTGCAGGTGTAGGTCGGGTGTAGGTCGTCGACGCTAGCGGCAAGGGGGAGCATACGTGGACAGAGCAACCATCGACGATGTTGCACGCAGCTGTGGTGATGCCAAGGGCACAACTGGGGTAGCATCATGAAGATACAACGGCAACAACAGCGGCAATGCAGGTGGCGGCGCCGACGCAGACATCATCGGCCACAACCAGGAGAAGATGAGAGGATGGAGAAGGGTCGGGATGGGATCATATTTTTTGGTGAGGGAATCATTTTCTCATGTTTTAAGGAGAAAGGAGAAGGAGAGTTAATAAAAAATTTTCTTTTTTTTTTTCTCTTTCCTTTTCTTCTACAACCCAATGAGTAATCTCAACTTTCTTTGGTTTCTTTTCCCCCATTTTTTCACTAACCAAACATAGCCTCAATGTATTGCCGCGCATATATCTTAGTATTCTCATTTCAGCTACACCAACTTTCTACACTATTAACTTTCTGGACATGTTCCTTAATTGCCCAACACTCCTCTGATCCATAAAGTGTGGCTGGTCTTGTAGCAGTTTTGTAGAACTTTTCTTTCAACTTTAGAGGTATCTTGCGATCAAACAATACTCCAAAAGCGCTCTTCCATTTCAACCATCATATTTTAATTTTATGGAATGAATCCATACAAAAATTTCTATCGTAATACTAGTATTAATAATATAGATTTATGTTTTATATCTATTGTAATGCCAATACTGTGCTTTTCTCGAAGAAAAGAAAATACACGTTTTAATATATAAAAATAAAACTGTAGGGTGTCCCAGAATCACATTCACTATACAATGGTTTCATATCATGACTGAGGTAAAACAAGGAGATGTAATCCATCTGGTAATGGGTATTGTCATAATACTCTAAAATTCAAAGGAAGTCAAAAGTGCCAATGTAAGCTGTAACAGAATCAAATCAGGCACAGCATCCAAAGTACAATTCCAACCAAGGTCCGCAGATTTAAGATTCCTATAGTTGTTGTATATCACTAAATTCACTATTTCACTACTAATATATTCCAAATTGTACCCTAATCCTGAAAGGCTTCTAAGAAAGATATATAAACATTTCTTACATTTCATTAAGATTATACAATATAAAATAAAATCATAAGGCTTACAATTAAAGCAGCAGAGCGGCAGAATGCAGCACCACTGGCATTTGTGGCAGTATATTCCTCATACTCAGCTTCAAGAAAATGTCGTTGTGCTGCTGCCATAGCAAGGACTCGTGGGTCACCCAAGTCCAGGGTGTACCAGTAATGGTCCAACCTCCACTGAGAAGATACATGAAACAAAAACTGGTCATAACTATACTACACACCGGCAATGGAGACAAATTTAAGAACACAATATTATAAATGTATGTCAAATAATAAATTTGGATAAAAATATAGATGGTGTACCTAATATCTATCGTGGTCTCATCCGGCGGAGCTCGAATAGGTGCAGTGTACCCAGGCTTGTATGACTGCAGATTAATGTTAATATTCTTGTCAATGTTCAAACTTGATGTATATATCACTAAGAATGTAAATATGCAAGTTTGATGCCAAGATAGTAGTATTAAACATGTCAATCTGACATGTCTAGGCCGTAACCATACCAATTCCTGAGACATTTATCCTAACATAAGTGAGATGATATGACACCAGAGAGTTACAATCTTTGCTCACCTCATGGCATATCTCACAGATTATATCTCCTTTCTCGTTGCACCAACGCTGGACACATGCCCTATGAGCATACTGAAGTTGACAAAATTGTAAAATTTAGAACACAAAACAAGTAATGATCGGCAATTGTATATCATCAAAATTGCATTCTACCACAGAAAAGTTAATTTCATGATGTAATTTTGAGATAGTAAAGTAATAAACATTGCATTCTACTAAAAGAATACAAATAACATCCAATCTTCCGCTTAAGGAGTAACATCTAATTGCAAACAACAACAGCGGCAATGATGGAAAATTTCTAACAGCATACTTTTTCAAGACCCAACATCATAAGTTGATTAAGCCATTAGGCTTGCACTTCTTAGAAGAAGAAATTGGTATATAATTTGACTAGGTATGTATGGTAATGCAATCTTTGACTCAATTTCTCATAGAGGAATGAAAGTCCCTATAGCAAATTGTATCATCTTTACAGCTTCGTCTAGACTCTTTCTAGACCAAGGGAACTTGGAGGGTATTCCTTGGCTGCATGAGCTTAAAATGCATAGCAGAAACGTAGGTCTCCATGCCCACCAACTAGCTATCTAGGATTTGTCATAGCCATCTCATGCTCATACCTTGGCTAGGAATTTTGCACCAACATAAACGGTTTATCATATGGACAGCCGGTCATAAAACTGTCAATTCTTTTTTGGAGCTCTTTATGCCAAACAACACAGCGGCAATGATGGAAAATTTCTTAACAGCATACTTTTTCAAGACCCAACATCATAAGTTGATTAAGCCATTAGGCTTGCACTTCTTAGAAGAAGAAACTGGTATATAATTTGACTAGGTATGTATGGTAATGCACTCTTTGACTCAATTTCTCAGAGAGGAATGAAAGTCGCTATAGCAAATTGTATCATCTTTACCGCTTCGTCTAGACTCTTTCTAGACCAAGGGAACTTGGAGGGTATTCCTTGGTTGCATGAGCTTAAAATGCATAGCAGAAACGTAGGTCTCCATGCCCACCAACTAGCTATCTAGGATTTGTCATAGCCATCTCATGCTCATACCTTGGCTAGGAATTTGATGTGGGCCCACCCATCATCACATACGCCCGTCGTCGGAGACGTGGAGTTTAGGCCCAGGCCCACTGTTTAGGCCTTTTTTCTGTATTTAGTCATAAAGGGGCCTTTTCTGTTATTTAGTTATAAAGGGTATTGTGGTCTTTCACCACAATAATCCCTTTAGGGTTTTGTTTCCCTTTTCTATTTATAGCTAGGGCTAGCCGTCTTTAGTTTTCATGCTTGTATTGAGAAAACTCTCGCAAGTGTCAATGAAGAAGGATTTATTACTTTGATCCGTTCATCAAAGTTGGGAGTTTTGTTCTTTTTCTATATAAAAGATCATTCTATTTCTATTCCTCTTGGTTATTTGTTGGGTTTGGTGAACCGATTAAGTCGATTCACATCATTTGGTATCAGAGCTTTCTACGAGCCATGGCCGATGGAACAAGAAACACGATCGATGAGAAGATCCGAGGTCTTCGGGAGGACTTCACCGCCGAGATCGAGGGTTTGAAGAAATCGATGGAGGTCGCCGCGAAGGATCAAGCGTCCACGAATCTAGAGATCCGCACGGAGATGCGGGATATGCGGAAGGAGTCGACGACGATCATGATGCTTTTACAAAATATTTCAAAAAAGATCAATGGCGGCGAAGCGGAGGCGGCGCCGACCCAAACCCTAGGCGACCAACTAGGGTTTGTGCAAACGGAGGGGGACGACCGAGGATCGCGGCGGGCCGGCCGACGGGCGGTGGCCCGCACCCGCCGCCACCAAGCGCCGCCGGACGGGGCGCGGGCGGCCGAGGAGCAGCGCCGGACGGCGGCAGACGGGCGCGGGAGCCACGCCGCCGACCGCACCAGCCCGGGCGGGGCCGCGGGCGTGGGAGGCGGGCGCTGGCCGGCCGCCGACCGCCACCCCTGGCCGGTCGGGCCGCGGGAGCCCCCGGCGAGCGACCGTGGCCGGGCGCCGGCGACCCGTACGGTCCCGGCGGATCGGCTCCGCGCGCGGGAGAAACCCTAGGGTTTGGGGCCTCCTTCGGGTGTCGGACGATGATGACGAACCACGGAGATATCGCCCCGGGGAGGGGCTTGGCGGGAGTCCCGGCGTGGACGGGAGGAGCGGAGCCCCCAGGAGGAGCGAGGTACGCCGGAGGCAGCAATTTTTTTGGGGGAATGGCGGATTCCGCCAACTTCCAGAGAGGGACTTTCCCCCACGACCACCACGGGCGAGGGCAGTCGGTGACTACAGGGGCCCGGTGGAGGAGTGGGTGAGCAGATCTGGGCTGACGAGCGGTATGAGGAGGTGACAGGGGCCCATACGAGACCCAGCGGAGAGATACACACCGCTGGGAAGGAGGAGGAGGCCGAGAGGATATGCAGCACGGTGACCTTGGCGCGGATCGCCGGCTGAAGAAACTGAAGCTGCCCACGTTCGAGGGCGAGAACCCGGACGAGTGGATCTTTCGAGCGGAGCGCTATTTCGAGATCATGGAGCTGACCGAAGCAGAGGTCCTCAGGTGCATTGGGATTTATTTTGAGGGCCAGGCCCTGGCATGGTATCGGTGGAGAATGGCGAGGACCCCGTTCACCAGCTGGGCGGAGCTGACGGGCTACATTTTAGACCGCTTCCAGGAGACAGCTTCGGGTGATTTCTACGAGCAGTGGTCGTCGCTACGCCAGGAGGGGACAGTTCGAGACTTCGTCGCGAAGTTCGAGCTATTATCTGGACGCGTTCGGGGGGTGTCGGACGAGTTCAGATCGGAATGTTTATGAAGGGTTTGAAACCCTCCATACGAGCGGAGCTCAGGCTGCAGAGTCCGCGATGCTTGGAAGATCTCCTCCGCCTAGCCCACAAGGCCGAGGAGAAGTTGGCAGAGGAGAAGCGCCTCAAGGGCGCTTGGGGGACGACGGGGCAGCGCAGCCAGGCAGGGACAGTTCTTCCTCGACCAGCGGCGGGGGCACCAGCACCAGCCCCGCCACCGGTACCGCCTAGACCCACGGGCGGAACAGGAGGAGCCGCAGTACCAGGGAGACGCCTCTCCGAGGCCGACATGAGGGCGAGAAGGGCGGCTGGCCTATGTTTCCGATGACGAGAGATTCACCCCCGGTCATCGATGTGCGAGCAAGTTGCTGCAAATCGTGATTCTACCGGACGAGGAGGATGCCGAGGAGGTAGAGGCCGCTGTCGCGCCAGAGGCGGGAGAGGAGCAGGAGCATGTGCATATGGATGTGGCTGAGGTGACCCTCAACTCCGTGGTAGGGTTTACTCCGAACCATACCATGAAGTTAGCAGGGAAGTTGGGAGAGCAGACGGTGACAGTGCTGATCGACAGTGGGGCCACCCACAACTTCATCTCGCGACGACTGGTCGATCGGCTCGGTTTAGAGTTGAGTACGGTGGAGAAGTTCACGGTGTTGCTGGGCACCGGGAAGGTGGAGGAGAGCAAGGGCCTCTGCAAGGGGGTGTCGCTCTCACTGCAGGGCTTTCAGCTGACGGAGGACTTCCTACCATTGGAGTTGGACAATGTAGACATCATATTGGGAGTCCAGTGGCTGAAGACCCTCGGGAGATGAAGGTGGACTGGAAGCGTCTGCGGATGGAGTTTCGGGAGGGCGACGCGGCGGTGGTGCTGAACGGGGATCCGACTCTCTGTTTTTCTATGGTGGCTTTCAGCGCCATTACTCGGGCGTTCGGACAGGAGATAGGGGTACTTGGTCGAGCTCCAGGGGTTCTCGGGCGAGGAGGCGACTCACGGGGAGACACCAAGGGGGTAGAAGCGGTGCTGGAGCAGTACCCGAGGTCTTCCAGAGCCCGCAAGGGCTACCTCCGATCAGAGGACACGAGCACTCGATCGTACTCCGAGGGGAGGGGGCACCGGTGAGCGTGCGTCCCTACAGGTATCCGCATCTGCAGAAGGACGATAGAGCGATGGTTCGGGAGATGCTGCAGGCGGGGTGATCCAGCCTAGTGTGAGTCCTTTTTCATCACCAGTACTGTTGGTGAAGAAGAAGGACTGAGCTGGAGATTTTGCGTCGACTACCGGGCGTTGAATAAGGAGACAGTCGCGGACAAGTTCCCTATCCCGGTGATCGACGCTGCTAGACGAACTGCATGGGGCGGTTGTCTTTTCGAAGATCGACCTTCGTGCAGGTACCACCAGATCCGGATGCGGCCGGAAGATGTGTCGAAGACGGCGTTCCGGACTCACGAGGGACATTATAGTTTCTGGTTATGCCTTTTGGACTGACCAACGCTCCTTCGACCTTCCAGGCATTGATGAATAAGGTATTCCAACCCTATCTTCGCAGGTTCATCTTAGTATTCTTCGACGACATCCTCATCTACAGCCGAAGTGGGGGAGCACACTGACCACTTGGGGATAGTGTTCCGGGAGTTGCTTACGCATCAGCTATACGCCAACCGAAAGAAGTGCAGCTTCGGTTTGGCGCAGGTGGAGTATCTGGGGCACGTGGTGTCGGACGGGGGGTAGCAGTCGGACAGGACGAAGATGCGGCCATGTTAGATTGGCCCGTGCCCACTACACTACGGGCCTTACGCGGCTTCCTGGGGTTGACGGGCTACTACAGGAAGTTCGTCAAAGGGTACGGCACTATCGCTCGGGCCCTTACGGAGCAGCTGAAGAAGGAGGGCTTCCAGTGGGGAGAAGAGGCCACTAAGGCCTTTGAGGCGTTGAAGGTCGCCATGACGACAGCACCCGTGCTAGCATTACCCGACTTCAGCAGAGCGTTTGTGGTGGAGACGACGCCTCGGGATATGGCCTCGGGGCGGTACTCATGCAGGAGGGAGACCCATAGCCTATTTTAGTCAGGTACTATCGCTAGAGCCCCGACTGAAATCGGTCTATGAGAGGGAGCTGATGGCGATCGTTTTTGGCGGTGCTGAAGTGGAGGCCTACCTGTTGGGACGGGAGTTTGTGATACGGACCGATCAGAGGAGCCTCAAGTACCTCCTCGAGCAGCGGCTGGTGACTGAGGAGCATCAGCATTGGTTGTCCAAGCTGGTCGGGTATCGATTCACGATCGAGTACCGTCCAGGGCTGGAGAACAAGGCGGCGGATGCTCATCTCGACGGGAGGCGTGATCGATCTGGGCGCCCTATCACGTCCTATATGGCGAGATTGGGAGCCGATGTTGCAGGAGGCAGAGCAGGACAGAGAGCTGCAGCAGATACGCAGGCAGATAGAGGGCGGCGATGGCGCTCCAGCAGGCTACAACGTTAGCGGGTCGGTCGTTTGCTCTACCAGGGGAGGATGGTGCTGCCGAACTTCGGCCTTTATTCCGTTTTATTCCAGGAGTTCCATAGTTCTGCGACAGGAGGCCATTCGGGGTTCAGCAGACTTATCAGCGGATGGCCAAGAGGTGTTTTGGCCCAGGATGCGACGGCCGTCGCACGATTGGTAGCCGCTTGGCGTCTGCCAACGTCACAATATGGGCTATGGCCCCCGCAGGATTATTGCAGCCACTGGCCTTGCCGGAGCGCGGTTTGGGAGGATGTTACCATGGACTTCATCGACGGGCTAACCACGTTCCGAGGGGTACACGGTGACATGGTGGTGGTGGACAGGCTAAGTAAGTATGCTCACTTCATTCCCCGAAGCATCCTACACGGCCGTTACTGTTCGACGCGTTTCTTCGGGAGGTGATCAGGCTCCATGGGTACCCGCATCCATTTCTCGGACCGGGACAAGGTATTCATGAGTATTTTCTGGCGGGAGTTTTTCGGGTTCACGGTACGGTCCTGAAGAGGAGTACCGCATATCATCCCCAGACTGACGGCCAGACGGAGGTCGTTAACCGCAGCGTCGAGACCTACTTGCGGTGCTTCGCCTCTAATTCTCCCCGACAGTGGCACAGTTGGCTGGCTTGGGCGGAATACTGGTTAATACTTCGTACCACTCACAGGCGGGACGACGCCGTTCCGGTGTTGTATGGTCGCGACCCGCCCCCCTTGGTACGATTCGGAGACGCCCAGACACCAGTAGGGCAGGTGTGGAGGATATGTTGACCCGGACGGGTCTTGGAGGAGCTGCGGAAGCATCTGTTGCGGGCACAGCATGATGCGGGCACAGGCAGACAGGCATCGTCGGACGTCAGCTTTCAGGTAGGGGACATGGTTTATCTCAAACTACGTCCCTATCGACAGCGCTCGATGGCGAGGAGGCGATGAGAAGTTGGCGGCTCGATACTTTGGTCCTTATCCAGTGGTGGCTCGGGTGGGCAGGTGGCTTATCGTTTGGGGCTACCAGACACATCATCGATTCTCCTGTCTTCCCGTATCTCAGTTTGAGGAAGGCGATTGGGGATCAGGCAGCATCCCCCACCCTTCCTCCGACGCTCACAGGAGGACATGAGGTACAGTTAGAGCCCTTGGCAGTACGAGCTATCCGACGAGGACCCGCCAGACGAAGGAGGTCCTGATTCATTGGGTCGGCCTGCCAGACTGTGACGCGACCTGAGGATTCTGCGAGCTTCCAGACGCAGTTTCCAGATTTCCACCTTGAGGACAGGTGGCTCTGTTAGGGGGGGTATTGATGTGGTGCCCCCACCCATCATCACATACGCCCGTCGTTGGAGACGTGGAGTTATTGGCCCAGGCCCACTGTTTAGGCCTTTTTCTGTATTTAGTCATAAAGGGGCCTTTTCTGTTATTTAGTTATAAAGGGTATGTGTCTTTCACCACAATAATCCCTTTAGGGTTTTGTTTCCCTTTTCTATTATAGCTAGGGCTAGCCGTCTTTAGTTTTATGCTTGTATTGAGAAAACTCTCGCAAGTGTCAATGAAGAAGGATTTATTACTTTGATCCGTTCATCAAAGTTGGGAGTTTTGTTCTTTTTCTATTAAAAGATCATTCTATTTCTATTCCTCTTGGTTATTTGTTGGTTTGGTGAACCGATTAAGTCGATTCACATCAGAATTTTGCACCAACATAAACGGTTTATGTCATATGGACAGCCGGTCGTAAAACTGTCAATTCTTTTTTGGAGCTCTTTATGCTTCATAGCTGATACAATTATGATTGTGGATGAGGATGATGATAAATGACTAGGAATGCGATCAAATATAAATAATCAGAACAAATTCAATATGTATTCTGACAAAATGAATAATTAATTTCCCCATTCAAAATATGTATTAATACGTATACATATATGGACAGCACAAGCCAAGTCCAGCAATATCCATACCTGTGTTCAGTTAATCCAGGTATTCCTAATCATATCTAGAGTAGGGACTATAATCTGGAGAATTATCACTGAAGGTGCATGTTCTAGTGCATATTTCTCTCTAAACTTTTTAACCATAATAGTCACAGTCCCTTCATAAGGGTGTACATTAAGTCTATATTCATTTACCTCAAACATGGAATGCCAAATTTAGCATCTGATATATACATGTTTGGTTAGAGAAAACAAATACAAATATGTATGTTTTACCCCAACTTAATATATCAGCAAATATTGCTCCAAATAAGGGTCTATTCCATATTCATTTACATGAATATGGACATGAACCAAAAAAATTATTGTCGAAAGAAAAATAATAGTTGTTTCAACTTATCCCTATAGATGAACAATTGATTCACGTATAATCTCATATAATAAGTTTCTATCACCATATGGAACGAAAAGAATATGCAGAACGGTTGAGCCATTCCTTTGGCTTGAACTAGGCCAAAAAAAAAACTGCAGGATAGAAAATGATCCAACAACCCCAAGGATCCATAATAAATTCTATGGATCCAAACCAGCTATAGTCGTTTAGGGCTTGTTTAACAAATGGAAAGTTAGGAGGAGGAAACTAAGAAACATGTAAAAAGTATGACCAAGTTTCCATGTATTATATGTTTGGTAGATGGAAACTAGTATTATACAATTATGACTCAATTTTTATTTTTATTTTTATTTTTAAACAAAACACTTTTTAATCCTCCATGTTAACTATATTATATATTAACATGTCAACATTGGCTACTTGTTTTAATCTACTAGTTTCTAGCAAACAAACAACCATTTAGAACTTAGAAACTTAGTTTCTTTAGGTTAACTATAGTTTCTAGAAACCAATGAGAACTTTTTGAAACTAGTAGCCAATGATTGACATGTTAATAATAAAATAGTTAACACAGAGGGTTAAAAAGCGGGTGTTTCGTTGTTAGAAAGAAATTAAAAAAGAGTCATAAGTGTGTCTTACTAGTTTCCATGAGTTTGTACCTTTTCGGAAGGAAAGGTAGGGGGAAAAAAAACCTTTTCGGAAGGAAACTAGAATGAGTACTAGTTCCCATATTCTTTATGGGTCCTACAAGTTTCTTGACCTAGTTTCCATCTACCAAACATACAACCAAATGGAAACTAGTCATACTTCCTACAAGCTTTCTAGTTTCCTCCTAACTTCCATTTGCCAAACAAGCCCTAAATTTCTTAGTTTCAAAAAGTTTTCATTTCCAAACAGCCCCTTAGTGAAAACAAATGAAAATTTGGTAACACACATCTGCTCCCTATCAGCTCTTACATTCCTAAATATGAATGAAACTTAACTGGTAAGTAACTAGAAAGATTGCAGCAGCAGAAGAAATGCAAAATAACAAATACCACAAAAGTGAACAAAGGGCGATGATATCTTAAATTCTTAATAAAAGCAAAATACATCTCATAATAAAATATTTTGGTTATCATAATAAAATATGTCGGTTTACTAAAGCAGCAGTAACATATATTCCCTACCTTATAGCAACAAAACATAAGATGGTCATGGCCAAGATCATGCTAAATTGCTAATTACCTTATGGCCGCAGCTCAATAAGATCAGACATTCAGAAGTTAGCATGATTTAGTTTCTACAATAATGTAGCACTTGCTCTGGTTCCTCCTTGATCACCCTTGCAAACTAGAGGGTACTTAATCAGCCAGGAATGGCATCAAACACGATTATGGCAAGCCATAGCTAAACAATCTGAAGCATGGAGAGTCTGTTCCAAGCAATCTTGTCCCTCGGTAACAGGAAATTCCTTATATCATTTATCACACATCTCTAGTAAGAACATCTCACTTTATCGCCTCAAACCAAGTTTCCTTTTAGAGCAATTGGGGCACCCTCAGCCTGTGCTAAACCTACTCATTTCAAAGGCTCTATATGCACTTAATTGGTCATCTATATCGTGTGTAAGCAGCACAAGCTGCTGATCATGAACATCATATAAAAATTACATCTCATACATTTTCATGACCTTCCCCACTCTCTCACGCAACATATATCAAGAACAATTATTGCCTACATATTTATACACACAGAATCATACAATTTTCATAAACTCCATTTGCACAAAATCATCATACAAAAATTACATCTCATACAATTTCGTAGCTCTCGCGCACAAAATCATCATAAAAAAAGTAATACTTCAGAATCACTAATGGCTTGTTTGTTTGTTTTGGTTCATATCGTACACAATTCCATTTGCATAGACTTTTCATCAGATAGTGTGCAAGTGTAGAGCTGCAACACGAAACACGATCTTCAAGTACAAACAACACGGACATGGACATATGACAATTATCATTTTTGGACATCAATCATAACTATAGAACTTGTCGTATATTAGTCCTAAAAATAACAGCACAAAGTATTAGTGCATCTTATAAATTATCTAATGTTCTTTGAAACACGACTATTGGTCAAAAAAGCTGAGCACAAGATGATCAGACAGACAAGTCCACTAGTCTACACAGCCTAAACAGCAACCTCATGCAAAATCCACAGAAGTGGAAGCAACCAGGCGATGATGCAGTGCAACTGCACACTCGCCAAAACTAGACAGACTACACATCCAGAAAGCAATCCATGGCATGTGTCTACTACTGATGATATCCCTGATCAAAGTACGCATTTTCATCCAAGTGAATCATGCTTACCAAGTTTTTAGCTATTTTTTCTTTGTGCAACATGCTTACAGTATATGAAAACATGTCAGTATGTTCGAATCTTCATCATAGTATGTCCGAAATATCCAAAAATACTCAACTTGAAACATTACCTTCCTGTAATGACTCACAGGTACAAATAATGTGACATCCATCACACATAGTCAATAGATTAATTGCATACTGACAATATGATTATACAGGGTATATGTAAAACAAAATCTTGATTGCATAACATCTTGATAAGCAAGCAGGCAATACACTATAAGAAAGTCCTTAAGCACACGATGGTCAATAAGAACGAACTTAGGCTCTCAAATAGCAAGCTCAAAAAAGTACATAAAATTGGAAGGTACATAGCAGCAACCCAGGAAGGGCAAAGGCACCTAAGCAACAATATCTGACATGTATGTTAACCCAGATCCAACATAAAACTTATTTCCCAAATTAAACATACTACATTCTATCCCCTCCCATATCGCAACATTCTCAGTCAAAGGCATAAGTTTGCCCAAAAGCAAAACAGATGATACAACTTACAAGCTTATATCATAATCAATTGATAATATCACAAAATATCCTCAAGGAAGATAAAGTGTACAAGGCTTTGTTAGTGAAGGCAAAACAAAGCATTTCTTCATGCATAAATATATCTACCACGTGAATATAGAAAACCTGCATAAGCACTAGTATATAGCCAAACGTGTCTTAAAATCTCCAATTTGTGTGCACAATGCATGAGAAGTCACTATAGGTGTGGTGCATTAGCGAATGTGTCCAATGCGATATAATATGATAGGTGCTATAATGCACCAGGAATACATTACTTTGTACAACTCGTTCTATACAATAGTCTTATTCCTCTATAGATATCATAGACAAATAAGAATATCTTCTAATAGTTGGCAAGAATTCCAGACTGATACCTTCAAGCTGCCACTACAGGTACAGGGGGCCTCCAGGTTCTTGATGTGATCCTCCTCCTGGCAAATGCGACATTCCGCCATCTGAATTAGCGGCTCTTCTTCACCAGAGGCCAGGGTTTCCTCCTGGTGCCCATCACTGCTAGAACCCTCCTTCAATGGAGGATTCCGTGAAGCTTCCACCGGAGCAACCGGCTGGATAGTCTCAACGGTTTGAGGCGTTACCAACTGGTCCACATACAACACTTGGTGCTCGACCATTACTTACTACTAGATTTCCCTCGATCAGCTAATTCTTTTTTGTCAATCTAGAAATTGCCGGACAAACTCAACCTCCTGCAAAGGAAACAAATTGTGTCACAATTTCATCTTTCAAATAAAATCTTAAATTTTGGAGGTACAGAAACTCTAAAAGTTCCATCTCTCAGATAAAATATCAAATAGAGGTTTAAAAAAATAGAAAAAAAATCATTTTTCATGAAAAAAACTCAAATTTCAGAGATACAAAAACCCTAATTAGCCCCAAAATTCATAGGGCATAAATTATAGAACACCAAAATTCATGTTATCCACACAAAACACATATCAAAGATTCAATCTTTTACCTTAATTTCTCTAAAGGAAACGAATTTCTGATAAAATCACAAATATTGTACAGTACAAAGAGGGCTTCTTTCTATAACCCCTAAATTGGAATTCCAACAACAAAAATAGCCCCATAAATAACGAAATCCAACAAAAATAACACCAAATTGAAGCATTTTATCCACATATTTCCTCGAAATTAGAGAGGAAGCATAAATAGAAAAAATCGGAGGTTGGCTCACCTGAAACCTATGAAAAATCCGCCTTTGATCAAGAAGAAAGAGAAATGGGAACAAAATATACCATTTTGGTAACACTAGCTCCACACATAGATAGGTTCGGAGGTAACGTAAGGCTAACGGCCGTCAGCTTGGAACGCGTTTTTTTCACTCGGCATTGACGTTGGCGACAGATGGTATATTTACTAAAATGTCCTTGTCATTAATGGGGATGGATACATTTGAAGATGAGGTGGCGATATGACCCAGATTATTAGTGTATAATGGATTTGAGTTAAATTTAAAAAGATGTAGTCAATAATGTACAATTGAAATTTGAAGTAATATATTGACAATTGAAAAAAAAGAAATATTTGACCAAGTTGTTAGTACGGAAGGAGAACCAATGTCCGCATTTGTTAGTGCAATTCAATATGGATGTTGTGGATAAAAACGTAAAAAACAATTATGTAATAAAAAATAAGTTCTTCAAAACTTTTTTTTTTCTTTTGAGGTGGAGTTCTTCAAAATTTAAAATACATAAAAAGTTAATACATGTTATATACTTTACCATTTTGTCCATGGTCATCTTCATACACGAATTCATCAAATTTGAACACATCATATTTTATTCGTGCTGATTATCAAATCTCTTTATACACAAACGCGTTATTTTTTTCTTGGTCATGTGTCTCTCTCGTTCCTTCATCCTTCGACACAACCAACGCTCTCTCCACCTCCCTCTCTTTTGCCTCTTTCGACACCTACTATTTCTTAGTCAATTTTTTCTATTATTTCTTTCAACATCAAAATCAACTAATGTGAACCCGCCGTACCAAATCATATAAATAAAATGTCACTAATGTAGTAATATTAGGGTCCACCGTAAAATTAGGTCATCATAATTTAGACAACAAATAACCATAGAGCTTACGTTGGAATATATAATATTTGAGTTATTATTTTTCAATAACAATATTTTTTTTTTGGGGGGGGGGGGGGGGGGGGGGGGGGGGGGGGGGCATATTTGAAATGGGTAAAAATTTATTGTTTTAAAAAAATTACGTACGTAATAAAAATATAAAATTTATACAGGGATAACAAAGATTTGAAAATACAACAAAAGTAGATCTTCATTACTATTGGCTGTATGAGTGCATGAACTCATACCGCCAATGTTACAAACAGTTTGGACGCATGCACTCATAACGCCAATGTTACAGGCAGCTTGGGCACGAGATCGTTCACTGAATTTTTTATTTGTATTTTTTAAAAATTATTCGGACTGCCAATTTTGATTGACGGCTTGGAGGCACGACCCCTAATAGCACTAGCGGTCTGGATGTAAACATTATTTTGTTCATGTACCATCAAGTTTTCACTTCTATGATGTTGTCTATCATATGTCTTTGATCAAAGAGGTGTCTTTGAATTTTCTCAATTTCAATCACCGTATTTGTCTCAATAAACATGTGAAATAAAGGATTTCTCACTTTGGGTGTCCTTATCATTGCCAGCAATTGCAATATAAGCAATGTGGTTGGTTCTTATCTCGAGTGCTTTCGCAATTATTGTCAGCAATTACAATATAAATGTGGTCCTTATCTCGAGTGCTCTTGCACTTTCCCATATCAACCGTGCTTCTCGAGAAGGGTTTTCGCATTCAGACCGTCAAGCATTGGCGGTCAGAATATTTAAAATAATATCAAGAAATAATAATTCAACCATAACGCTACAAGTATGGAGAATATCGTGCCCAAATTGCTAGTATCATTGACAATACGAGTGCATGCACTCATATCGGACAATAGTGATTCATATATTTTTTTGTATTTTCATAATTTTGTTAGCCCTACGTAATTTTCTATATTCCTTTATTTTGTGCCTAATCTTCAAATTGTTTTTCACCAAGTTACTTATAATATCTACCTATAATTATTATTTATCTGTTATAAATAATAAATCTTAATTAATTGAAGGGGTGTGAGATTACATGCACGCCAGCTGCTGTTCGTGTCAGGACCGCTTAGAGCAGACAGGTGGACCCCACCACGACGCGGTTGGGCCGTTGGGCACAACGTTTTTGACTGGAATTTTTTTTTCTTCCGTTGATTTTAGTTTTTTTTTTTTGTCCACTTCTTAATGGAGCATGAAGGCATGTCTCCATGGACTGGAATGCCTTGCCGTTCCTAATGGACTACGGTCTCGGGGACAAAAATAATTAATTTTTGATTTTAGTATTGGACTAGGAGCCAACATAATCCTGATTTTCGAACAGAGAATCCTAACTTGCCTAGCTCAATAGCTGTTTATTTATTTTTTCATGGAGACCCAGAGCTGTCAAAAACTTGGTTGTTGGTTAATACATGTCATGATCAATTTTTTTGTTACGAGTGACGAATATAAAATGTTCATGGCTCATCTAACATAGTTCCTAGTTTTACTTTCCAACCACCATCATATTGTAATAAAGAAGTCCGCTGAAGAATAGGGCCGACCAGCGATAAGTCTAATAAAATTTTGGTTTGAACAACTCTTTTCCCCTCATGCTATCTGAATTTTTAGAATATTTCAACCCAATTCTAATTTAAATATATATCTTTTGAAGAATGAGCCGACGACCAAAATTAGTTTTGGCTAAGACAAAGAATCTGACCAAAACAATATATATATTTTGCAAATCTAGACGAGTTTCATAGTCGGAGGGACGATTTTCTTCAGTTTCCAATTTCATACTTATATAATCAGGCATATTTGAGCTTAAAAATTCTCATTTATGTTCTATGTTGATTTTGCTCAACTCTTTTAGTTTGTGCACACACATTACGTAATAAAAAAAAGTTGGTGTCCGTCCATGCTCCTCTCCAACCTTAGGAATCCGTAGCGTACAAACATTTGCAACTTTTTATGTGATGCATCCTGACGTGACAAAGTTCACTAATAACAGTTAGTTGTTTGCAGTTTTATGATGTTATCAGAAAAGTGTACCATAAGCATAAAAGTTTCGTACCATTGTATGAAAGGAATAAAGTTCCACAAATTTGTAAGAAGTGACCTGTTACGTCCAAAATTTGAATGTAAAATTTATTTTTGAAATACATGCTCAACTTAGGGACGGAAAAAAAAATTCTTCTTAGAATATCTGCTCCTATATTTTACCCATAGTTAGTCTTAATCGGAACGTATTAAGGATTTTAATACAAAATATTTATTGTTAAAATATGACTGGGGCTGTCAGTTTTCAGCTTGGGCGTATATTGCAGTTTTCCGCCCAGCTTTTGGGCGTATATTGCACTCTATGTTTTCGTAAGTCTCATAATAGCATAAGCCCTCAGAAGTTAGCAAGCAAGTCTAAGCCTCATAATAGCATAAGCCTCGAGCCTAACATTGAAAGCAAAGGAATTTTACGCCTTGTTAGGGGCGTGGAAAATGGACGTGGAATTTTACCCCCTTTTTATGGGCATAAAATAATAAATTCATCTTAATCCTGTTTATCCCCCTAACCCTGTTAATCATGTTCTATGTCCTCTATTAGAAGTTAAACAATAATAAAAAAAATTAATGTCCCTAAGTTGGGCGTATATTTAACAAATAAATTTTACATCCAAAACTAAGGCTAACATGTCCCATTTTTACAATTCTACCAAAGTTCATTTCTTTTGTATAATATTATATAACTTTTGTGCTTCTGATACAATTTCTGTTTGAAATAAGCCTTTTGAATATTCTAGAATTGCATGAAGTCTTTGGATAGATTTATTGAATGTTCATCTTGAATATTTATTGGAATATTTATTGCATCTAGTACTTAAGCTTCACGAGCATTCACCATGTTTTTAAATCTGTACCATATGTCTAGTGTCATGGTACATATCAGCAACGGGGTGTGCAACTTTTTAGAAAAAAACTTCTTTAAACTGTGATTTCTTTCTAATTTCCATCCTACATGGTGCTGATGTACACTACTAAATATGATCTATTAGCGACGTAATTTAGCGACGGCGTAAAATTACGTCGCTAGATATGGAATATAGCGACTCCTTTATATAAACATCGCAAAACGTCGCTGAATTACGATGTTCAGCGACATGAGTTAAATTACGTCGCTGAATAGCAACTTTCAGCGACATATTATTAAAATATGTCGCCATATATTAAAATTTTGCGACGTTTAGCGACGGCCTCTCTTGACGTCGCTAACATTTTTACTTAGGGCACACCGTTTCCTTTTTTCCCCCTCACTCGAAAATTCTAATTTTCCCTCGAGCTCCCTCGGCGACCCCTTCCCCCCCCTCCC